>JANHFP010006248.1:38511-49616 GCA_032468135.1 Calamaria suluensis | reverse complement strand
GCCAGAAAGTAACCAAGGAGAGAAGCAACCTAGAACTAAGGAGAAATTCCCTAACAGTGAGAACAATTAAGCAGTGGAACAACTTGCCTCCAGAAGTTGTAGGTGCTTCATCACTGGATTCTTTGTCAAGAAGCCAGCAAAGTTATGATAGGATATAAGTTATGATAGGATATCACAGTTCCTTATAATACAAAAAAAGCATCTTGCTGGATCAAAATTCAGGTCAAAAGTCTAGCTAATTTTGCATTCTCAACTGACAAGGACCAGTCAAATCCCATTGTGAAATACAGACGCAAGACAGAATTATAACAATTTCTCTACAACTGTTATTGAGAATTATATAGCTCCTAATACTTGATGCTTGTTGACACTAAACTGCATTAGCCATTTGTTTTTGCAATAAATGTGTCTCTTTTTGTTGTAGCCACTCCATATAATTTGGTGTCATTAGTAAAATTGGCCCTCTCTGCTGCTCTCTTGTTATTTCTAATATATTTAGGAGAAAATATAATTTCACTACTTCCAATAAAAATCTTGTTGACATTCCTGTGGTGACAAAGCTGTCCACTGAACCAACTGTCTATTTTTGCCAATTATTTATCAATTCTTATTTTCTGAGGGTCTTTGAAGGCCACTGGAAGGGTTGTGCTGCCAGTTTTCAGCAATAAAAGGATAAGAATTGGTGATAGGAATAGTACTTAGTCTTATATACCACTCCACAGTGCTTTACAGCTCTTTCCAAATGGTTTACAGAGTCAGCATAATTGCCCCCAACAATCTGCGTCCTCATTTTACCAACCTCGGAAGGATGGAAGGCTGAGTCAACTTTCAGCCAGTCAGGATGGAACTCCTGGCTTTGGGTAGAGTTGGTCTGCAATGCTGCATTCTAACATTGAGCCACCAAGGAAATGTCTGCAAGAAAACCACAGCCCTTCCTCCTTCCTCTCCCACCCCCCAACAAGCCCAACTCCCTTCTTGCACTGATGTTATTAGTTGGGTAATGAAAAAATCCCAGCTCAGAGAGCATCAAAGATTCCTCAGAAAGATCATCATCATCAGGGCTTGGAGGTGCAAAGTTGGGCAGGAGTTTCAGAGCAGCTTCTGGGAGTCCGTCCCCCCCCCCCGCCTGAAAGGGGCAGAAACCACCTGCTTGCACACTGGCTGTGCCCGTCTCCTAAAACAGGGCATCACTCAGAAGCCATTTTTGATAGGTGAAGAAGGACACAGAACTCCAGGCGATGGCTTCACCCCACCTCCAGATATTTCTCTTCCCCGTTGGTGGTCTTCGAAGGCCACTGG
Organism: Calamaria suluensis; assembly: GCA_032468135.1. Taxonomy (NCBI): domain Eukaryota; kingdom Metazoa; phylum Chordata; class Lepidosauria; order Squamata; family Calamariidae; genus Calamaria; species Calamaria suluensis. Next base: position 48,317 of record JANHFP010006248.1, on the reverse strand, counting down.
AAGGGTTATGCTGCCAGTTCTCAGCAATAAAAGGCTAAGAATTGGTGACAGGAATAGTACGTAGTCTTATATACCACTCCACAGTGCTTTACAGATCTTTCCAAATGGTTTACAGAGTCAGCATAATTGCCCCCCAACAATCTGCGTCCTCATTTTACCAACCTCGGAAGGATGGAAGGCTAAGTCAACCTTGAGTCTCGTGAGATTTGAACCGCCAAACTGCTGGCAGCTGCCCTCAGCAGAAGTAGCCTGCAGTACTGCACTCTAACCACTGCACCACCACAGGTCTTGAAAGTGATGTGCTTTCCTATCAATGTTTAGCAGGAAATGATGGAAAGTAGGTATGTTAAGCCAGTGGTTCCCAAAGCGGGCAGTACCACCCCCTGGGGCACAGTGGGATGACTTAGGGGAGTGATAAGAGGCAAGGGGGGCAGCAGGGGGCAATAAGAGGCAAGGGGAGTGGCAGAGGAGTGCTGGAGGTCGGCCAGGGGTGAAATCATTCGGCAGGAGAACCACCTCCAGGGCAGGCACACCGAAAAAGAGTGCAGCTGCAGGCTCCTTTGTAGTGAAAGTTGCCGCTCGTTTCCCTTCTTAAATGCACAACATTTAAGAAGGGGAGTGGCTTGCTTTGGTAACTTGTCCAATCCTAGGGCAGGCACACCAAAAAAGAGTGCAGCTGCAGGCTCCTTTGTAGTAAAAGTTGCCACTCGTTTCCCTTCTTAAATGCGCAACATTTAAGAGTGGCTTGCTTTGGTAACTTGTCCAATCCTGGCCTAAAAACATATTACCAAAACTAAAGAGATTTATTCAATGCTTTCTTTCTCTTTCTTTCTGCTTCTCTTGAGAAATCTAAGAAAAATGCTGTTAAATTCTGTCGTGAGAGGTCCTTGGTACTCTCTGAGGTTAGTTGTTTTCTTGCAGATGCTTCATTATCCAAATGCTGTTCTCTGAATTCTGTTTTGTTTTGTTTTAATGTTTCTTGATAGCTCATAGTTACTTGTATTTGCCTCCAGTTGCTGGAGGGCATCCATATTTACAGTGTCTTCCCCCAAGGCAAAATCACGGCACCAACATTCAGTGGCATATTTTTAAACATTTAGAAAAGTAAGAGTGGAGATATGAATCAAGAGTACCTGGAATCAAACCCTATTTCCAACCTTACATTTCTCCCAAACCGTCGAAAGTACAGAAATTAAAATGATCTTTAATAAAGACAGATATAACACAAATTAATAACATCTGATCTTTGGTGTAAGATTAATATGATGGTAATTATTGGACCTGCCAAATTGGCAGTGGCAATTAAAATAATAGAAGGCATTAAACCCTTTTGCGATGCTATTTTATTCTACTTTCTCTTTTCCCAAGTCCAGATTTCGTTTTAGGGATTTTTGGCATGAATAAGACTCAGTAGTAAAGCTCTTTGTAAACTTGTGAGATACAAATTGAATTCTCATAAATCCAGCATGCCAGCAACATACCCTTAACCTGAAAAAAATATCTAAGTCCTTTCCCTTCCTAGATGGTTGAACATCTCCAACCATCCAGGCACCATTTTGACATAGTCCTTTCCCACCCTATTTCTAAGTAGGATTCTAACTTGAGATCAAAACTAATTCTGCAATTAGTCCTCTATTTAAAATCTATAAGAATTGTTTACAACCAGTTGAGATCTAAAGATCTGTCCCATCTTCAGCTTTTTTACCTTTCCTAGCCTTTCTCTGTATAATCTGCAGCATTTGAGATCTACTGATCCTACCAGCAGATCTCAAAGACTTTCTGTATTGATCGCAAATGATTGTCTGCATTGCTTAGGAAAGTTTTGAATCTGGTTTACCTCCCCCACCCAACCAACCCTCCTATGCTCAATTCATCAGTTTGGCCTAGTAAAGAGATGAGCGATTATATATTTTTTGCAAGTTAGAAATTTTCTAGGATGTGCAAACACACACAAAAAAACCAACCAAAAAGATCAGGGGGATGGAGGCTAAAACATATGATAAACTGTTGCAGGAATTAGATGTGTCTAAGAAAGAGAAGGACTAGGGGTGACATGATAGCAGTTTTCTAATATTTAAGGGCTGTTATAGAGAAGAGGGGAGGAGGGTCAACCTATTCTCCAAAGCACCTGAAGGCAGGACAAGAAATAACAGATAAAAAAGGGAGCTCCAACCGAGAACTACGGAGAAATGTCCTGTCAATGAGAGCAATTAATTGGTGAAATGGCTTGCTTTTAGACGTTGTAGGACATTGAACAGTGATTTGTCCGAAATGGTATAGTGCTGTGATGGCGAACCTATTGCATGGGTGCCACAGTTGGCACATAGAGCATATCAGTGGGCATGCGAGCTGAGCTCCAGCGTGCATGCACTTGCAGGCCAGCTCATTTTTGGGCCTTCTGGGCCCACTGGAAGTCAGGAAATTGGCCATTTCTCGCCTCTGTAGGACCTCCAGGGGAGTGGTGGAGGGCGTTTTTGCCCTCTCCAGGCTCCTAGAAAGGATCTGGAGCCTGGAGAGAGCTAAAAATGGGCATAGCGGCCCACCATGCCATCATGTGCCAAAAGTGGGAGTTGCATGGGGGTCACACATGCATGCGTGGAGGGGGGGCAGGGCACATAGAACTATGGGTGTTGGCACGCACACGCAAGACCCTCCCACACTCCCTCCTCTTTTGGCCCGCAATGGCGAAAAGGTTAGCCATCACGGGTATAGTGTCTCCTGCCTGAGCAGGGAGGTGGATTAGCACAGGGGTCTCCAACCATGGCAACTTTAAGACTTGTGGACTTCAACTCCCAGAATTCCTCAGCCAGCTTTGCTTTTGGTGGCTGAAGAATTCTGGCTGAAGAATTCTTTGCTTCGCTGCCTGAAGAGTTCTCCACTTCAACTTATGGAGTTGAAGTCCACAAGTCTTAAAGTTGCCAAGGTTGGAGACCCCTGGCACTAGTATATCTCCATGATTCCTTCCAACTCTGTTATTCTGTATTATGAAAGCATTTAAGATCCACCAATAGAATGGTACAAGCTCAGTGCTCACTCTTTTTATTTCAACTCTCTGGTAGCGGAATATAGGCAGTCCTGAGTTACCATTCTGCTCTGGCCATTTATATGCAATCTCACTGTTGCATATTGTATCACCATATACATTGTACCCATATGCCACTTAGCACCTGCACAAAACCCCAGCTAAGCTCTATGTAAAAAAAAACCCCATAAAGTCAAATAGATGTATGTCTATGCAACTCACGTTCTGCTCACAGAACTTCACATTAATTCATTTGTGAATGAACAAACAACCTTTCATCGTCCTTTCACACAAAGTTATGCAAATAGGTTTTAGTGCTTTCTCCATATGTATTAGTTTCATGCGCTTTTGTACATTTTTGGGAGGATTGCGAAGCATCCCTCCTTCTAGATGTTATTGCAAGGGACAATTAAGTCTATTTTTAAATCTATTTAACAAATGCATTGAGAAGCCTCTGGATCTTTCAGTTCACCGTGGTGTCAAAAAATGCATGGTGGACCACAGCTTATGGAAACGGCATGCTGGCAAACCCTTTTAGTGGTAATGCAAGTGCAAATCCTTTTAGTGTAATGCAAGTGCATCACTCTGTAGTGAGGAAGACAGCTTGAAAAGAAAGATCACAGCAGCTCATTTCTAAACTGCACTAAATGAAAGTTAACCAGGGACTTGGAGGTAAATTGTAGGAAGTAGTCTCTCAACAGTGAACAAAATACTTAAAAGCAAGGGAGCCTCTAAAGAAAGGGAGAAAACAGTCTTTTCAATAGTGACGGGGAACTAAAGCTGAGGGAAATTTACCTCAGGACAGGGGTGAAATCCAGCAGGTTCTAAGTGACATATGATGTGGGGATGTGGGGACTCAGTGATTAGGATGCTGAGTATGGACCATTAAAGCTCTATAATTCAGCAGTTTGAGACCTGAGTGGTCACATGATGAAATGAGTTCCTGCCACTTGTCCCATTTCCTGCAAACCTAGCAGTTCAAAAGCCTGCAAGTGAAAGTAGATGAATAAGTACCACATATAACCATTCATCATTCTGCGTTCTGCTGATGCTTCGTGCTGCAGCACGATGTCATGCTGGCCACATGACTGCAGAAACATCTTCAGACAATGCTCGCTCTTTGAAATGGAGATGAGCAGTTCCCCCTAAAATTGGTTGAGAATAGCACAGGGGTCAGCAAACTGTGGCTCTGGAGCCGCATGTGGCTCTTTTACCCCTCTGCTATGGCTTCCTGTCACTCAAAATATCTGTCACAACCATCAATGTGGGACACCCGCACATGATTTATTCAACTTTTCAACCCCCAGTAGGCCAACTATGGATAAATCTGAGGAAAGAAAAGTTTCAGAAGAAAATGTAACAGTTGATTCAACTACATATGCTAGTTTGTAGCCACTCAGGAAATAGTCCAGCATGGGAAGGTTTTTTGTGGCTCCCGGTGTTTTATTTTCTGTGGGAAACGGGTCCAAATGGCTCTTTGAGTGTTTAAGATTGCTGACCCTTGGACTAGAAAGATTAAAACTAGCAGGGACACCTTTACATTTTACCATGTGTGATGTATACTCTATAATTTAATCAGTTTTCTGATTAGGGTTAAATCCTGATAAGATGGAAAACCCAATGCATTGATGAATGTAGAGCCTTTTCCCATGTTCCTGCTACCTCTTCACACCCTCCTACCTCAAGGCCACATGAAAGATTTAAACAAGTACCCTTAATATATCAACTCGTCATAGCCAAAGGCTCTTCTACATTCATATCGATCAAAACAATCTATTATTTTACTTCTTCATCGCCAACAGCTCTTCTCATCCTCACTTTTATTTCTTTCGCCAAACTGAAGCTGTTCCACTGGAAACAAAAACACAATAGTTTAATCCTTATTTCTCTCTGGCTGAACATAAATCATCTGTCTTCTCCATTTCTTTGACACACAAATGCTGAAATCGTGTTAGGAGATAATATAGTGCAGTTTACTGAGTCACAGGGTAAAGCGTTCCAGAATTTAGTTCGCTGTAAGTTATTTCGGCAAATGCCCAATTTGATAGACCTCTTCAACTGCTCGCTGCAAATGGTCAATATAGAGCACCATAAATCTCCTCAATGCATACGTCTCCTTTTACAGTGAATATGAACGCATCAAAGGTCAAAGAAAAGAAGGAAACATTTCCCCTTTGTTGTTTCTTTAAAATAATATACTTGCTCAGTACAAAAAAGCTAATACTAACAAAATCTGTATAAAACAGTCAGTGCAATGTAAAAAAGATGTTGAGACTCTAGGAAGAGTGTAGGGAAGAGCAACGAAGATGATTAGGGGACTGGAGGCTAAAACATATGAAGAATGGCTGCAGGAATTGGGTATGTCTAGTTTAAAGAAAAGAAGGACCAGGGGAGACAGGAGAGCAGTGTTCCAATATCTCAGGGGCTGCCACAAAGATGAAGGAGTCAAGCTATTATCCAAAGCACCAGAGGGCAGAACAAGAAGCATTGGGTGGAAACTAACCAAGGAGAGAAGCAACTTAGAAATAAGGAGAAATTTCCTGACAGTTAGAACAATTAATCTGTGGAACTTGCCTCCAGAAGTTGTGAATGCTCCAACACTGGATGTTTTAAAGAAAATGTTGGATAACCATTTGTCTGAAGTGGTATATGGTTTCCTGCCTGGGCAGGGGGTTGGACTAGAAGACCTCCAAGGTCCCTTTCAATTCTGCTATTGTATTCTACTGTATACAGGAGAGGAGGAGACCCTAATATTTAAAAATAATAGTTGCAAACACAGTATGTCTCTTTTCACTTTGTCTTTTTCAGTTTAGCTTTAAAAGATTGTATTGTTTGAAAATCTGAAGTGATCAATATTCCAGCAGTGCAGATTTCCCATTGAAGGCGAACTAAGAAGAGAATGCCATTGGCTATGTTACAGTGGTCACAAATAATTGGCTAGGAAAAAAAATCATTCTCCGTAAACCATTTCCAAAAACAGACCCATTAAAAGTGAGTGATGGGAAAAAGTGGGTGTTATATGGATCAGCAGGCTGAGGAGGGGTTAGCAGAGTGCTATTTTCAGTTGTAATTGCTGTTTTATTCTCCTCTTCCTTCTCCTTCAGTCCAAAAATATCTATACCATTTCACAATCTGGGCTCATTTATTTTAGGCCTTGATAATCTTATCCAGGTATACTGTATCTTGCAAAACTGGTGTAAAACGTGTGAGGCATGGATGAAAGTGGCCATGCACTAATGCAACACAAAAATTTCAACCCTTGCATTTCCTTTTTTTTTGCTATTAACGCCTCAGTGGTGCAGTGGTTAGAGTGCAGTACTGCAGGCTACTTCTGCTGACTGCCAGCTGACTGCAATTTGGCAGTTCAACTCTCACCTGGCTCATTTTTTTAAAATTAAAAAGTACTATTTTTTTAAAAAAAAGTTTGTATAACAGCATTAGCATTATGCCACAACTTCAAAGTTAATCATTAAGATAACTTAAAGAAGAAAAATCACATTTTGCATATTATTAATATATAAACATATTTTTGTTCTATAGAAAGAAGGTTTCTTCCCAGGATAAATTTGTAAAATAATGAACATCTATATTTATAGAATTGATTATATAAAAATAATATAATTAAAGGGAACATTAGGACAGGGATGGTAGGCACACTGGTGCTCTTACAGATCTCTTAGGAATGGGGTGAGGTCAACAGTAGGCAGTCTTAGGTTAACATTTTTGGGGTTTGGGGATGAAACCACAGTCAGGTAATACATTCCAGGCATTAACCACTCTGTTGCTGAAGTCATATTTTCTGCAATCGAGTTTGGAGTGGTTCACAAAATACATTTGAACAATGATGAGCAGCATCAGTACTATTTAGATGAGAATTCCTGATCTATTTAATGCTCATCAATTTGCTTTTTTGAAAAGTTATAGACCAATCCCCAGGCAGATACATCTGAATCACAATAACTATGTGATTAGTGGTTTCACAAAGCCATTGTGAAAATATAGGGGGGACAAATTCACTAATCTTTTCCATGAACCAGGTCATGAACCACAACTCATAATAATAAAAAACATTTGAGATGGGAACACAATGAATGTCTTCAGATACTATGATTGTTATGATCAGTGGTGGCAGCATCATATAAGGTATTTCTCATTTAAAGATATACTTGTCTATAATTGAATCTAATCATTATTTACTCTTCTTTTATCACATTATGGAATATTATACATGAGAAAAAAGAGCTTCCTTCCTTCCTTCCATCCTTCCTTCCTCTCTCCCTTCCAATTTGCTTAAAGAAGGTATCTATTTCTCATAAAAAATGCTTAAATTGGCTAACAAATAATATTGCTTTGGATTTCAGTTTCTGTTCGTTTCATGTCCTTAGGAACCCAAGATTCCTAAGTTCTCCATGCAAATTAAAAAATATGTTGAATATCAGGCTTTTAGTCAAAATTTCAAGCTTGTTCATGATTTCTGTTGAATCTTTCTGTATTTCTCCTATACTTTCATCCAGAGCCATAAAAAATCTCCATTCAATGCTGTTAAAAATCTCTGTAGTACATCAACATTATCTTCTGGTTTGTTCTGATCATTATATTTTATTTAGCACTTACCTTTCAGAACAAACAGTGTTTTACTTTCCCTAGCATTGAATGTTTCCATTTTCATTAAGTAAAGATAAAGAAAGGGTTAAATCAGGTATATTTTATTTTTCCCAACTTCAACTTGCTTTTCTTTTTACCTCTTATGAGATTGATTTAATTCCAAAGGAAATGCCCTAGAAACCTCTAGGCACAGGTTTTTATGCTACATGGCCAGGGGATTACACTTTCAAAGTTATTCCTATTTTTTTTGTATTTTTATCTTTTAATTGCCAAAAACACTGCTAGTGTTCTGACAATCTCTTAGGGGGAGGACCACAAATGAGGCACCCTGCAGATGGTTGACAATAGCATGATCTACTACTGAGGTGTTATGCTGAAGCCAGATTTTGAGATTTCCTACCTTCTCCTTTATGTGCTGACACTGCTGATAAAATGCTATAGTATCCCATGTGTTTCCTTAATAGGGGCATTTTGAGTACTTTGAATTTGACTGCAAAATTCTGAAAAGTGTTAGTTGTTATGTAGGAAAGTGTTCCAGACACTTTTTGTACCGAGGTTTGAACAACTACAGAAGTTCTTATTAAAGTTAATATAATGGTTCATGCTCAAAAGTTTTTTTTCCTTATTGTGTCATCATGATAAATGACTTTTTAAATTGGGCCTTCTTGGGGACATTAGTTGTGCAATATAATATGGGGTGACTTAGAAGATTTTTGAACTTCCTGTACTTATGGAGTGTGCAATATTGGAGTTACAAGGACCTTCAATCCATCTCCCTGCTCAATACAAATTATAGCATCTAAGACAATTATACGGAACCTACTATCTCAATAGCTAACTGCTTCCACTGCTCATCTGCTCTGGTCCAGGGATCTGCTTTCCTGTAATTTATATCTTTATTCTATTCCTGCAGTCTAGGATCTAAATGCTAGAGCCCACTGTAACAATATTGCCAAAATGGTATTAAGAGTAGTTAATCTAATCTTCTCTGGTAATATTGTACTACCAACTAGAGCATACAAAACATTTGCTAGACCAATTCTTGAATACAGCTCATCTGCCTGGAACCCACACAACATATCAGACATACAAAAACAATTGAGAGAGTCCAAAGATATTTCAGGAGAAGAGTTCTCCATTCTTCTACCCACAATAAAATATCTTATGCCACCAGACTTGAAATTTTGGGTTTAGATAATTTAGAACTACCTAGATTTCGGTCAGACCTAAGCATAGTATATAAAATTTTCTGCCACAACATCCTACCTGTCATTGACTACTTCAGCTTCAACCACAACAATACACAAGCAAATATTAGATACCAACTCAAATTTAACCACTCCAAACTCGATTGCAGAAAATATGACTTCAGTAAGAGACTAGTCAATGTCTGGAATGCACTACCTGATTTTGTGTTTTCTTCCCCAAACCCCCAAAACTTTAATCTTAAACTGTCTACCATTGACCTCACCCCATTCCTAAGAGGTCTGTAAGGGACATCCATAAGTGCACCAACGTGCCTACCTTTTCTGTCCTAATATTCTTTTTTACTCTTGCTCTTTTCATATATTCAAATTACGTTTATACTTTCACCTGTTATCTTATGCATGCTTGACAAGTAAACTAAAAAAATAAAATAAAATAAAGGAATTTCTATTTGGGTAAATGATCACAACACTTCTCAATTTTCTTCAAAATTGTCAAAAGTCCCAGTTATTATATTGATATCCAGGTCAAATCATTTGTATTCCTTTCCTCTTAACATCTTCCATTTTGCTAAATCATTCTTAACATGTGAAACTGGAATTGGCACAGTGGGTCTAACCTTATCTCTTATGGCTTAGGAACTGATCCTCAGTCAGTTGGTAATAAATATATAAAGAGGGGACAAGACCTACGTTTACCAAAATCAATAGCAAAATCAAAATGTTTAAAATGCATTAAAATGTTTTTAAAATGTGTATAATGTATATAGTCTATAATAAATTACATTTATTAGGCTTTCACTTATTTTAACTTATGGTGGAGGTATTGGATCACAGAGAAGATTATTTACAATTTACTACCTGCAGAAGAAAAAATCTATTTAGAACAGGGGTGTCCAACCTTGGCAACTTTAAGACTTGTGGACTTCAACTCCCAGAATTCTTCAGCCAGCAAAGCAAATATGGTTGAGGAA
>JANHFP010006247.1:21426-36568 GCA_032468135.1 Calamaria suluensis | reverse complement strand
TATATGTTGGTGTGTGTATGTGTGTGTGTGTGTGTGTATAAACAAATACTATGAAATTAAAAAAGACTAAAAATACATCTTCAGATCAAATATTTTCCTTCTATGAAGACCAACTCATTAAGACTATTGTCAACAAACACAGACGTTGATATGTGTTTCTTTACTTAAAGCTCCATCTAAAAAAATAGCTTTCCCGAACAGCTTACACAAAGAAGCAGGTAGATTCTTCCTGGCTTTAAGTTTACAATTCCTAATATGGCAGACAAATAGAAAGGAAAATTGATTTGGAGGGAAGAGAAAAACAATATACAAGTATTAGTTTTCAAGTACAAAAATTATTCCAGCCATAATTATGTTCCAGTTCTCACAGGCCATATAACTGAGTTTTGCTTTCCAGACAGAACAAAACCAAAGCATCTTGCAGCCAGTCATGCTGTAGGTCAAGTTCATCTGTTCACAGCTGGCAAATAATGAAGTGAGCATAAAATGAATTGCTTGTGATAAATTGATCAAGCCTGCAAATGGAGCAATCAGCTGACCTTTTCTGTATATGGCCACTTATCAAACATGTGGAGTTCAATAACAATTCAGAGTTGTGTAAACTTATAAACCTCCAATTTATAAATAACTAGGAATAAAGAGATTAGCAGAATAATATCTCAGTAGTCCTTAGAAAATCTGTAATAGATTTATTAATTTAATTTCTAGGCCACCCACTCATCCATGCAGTAGCTATACAATTTGTTTCACAATATATCAACTCAATGATTTTTATTGTTTTCAAAGGTCTGTTCTGAAAGAAATTGGGTCGGCTAAGCCAATGAAATTTGACATGTGGCATTGGGTATAAAATATTAAAAGGATCCTATACACAAAGCATAATATGCAAAGCAATGCCTTTTGGCAAAAAGAATAAATATAAATGCAATTACAACTTCTTAAAAAATGATTTGCCACACATAAATAAATTGAAAACCTTTTAAAAAGTTATTTGCCAGGCCCATTTTCACTTTCTTAATTCATTTTCGGTGGCATTCATTTACTGTTTTTGTTTACTTGCTCAAAGTGTTTGCTTACTATACACAGTAGAATTAAGTATTGAACTCTTTAATGAATTACAATATCAATTTTTAAAATACATGTTTTAGATATGATAATACCAGTCTTGTGAAGTACAAATTTGCATGGGTTTGCAGGAGGAGGCATGAATAGGATAGTTTTATTCTATTTTAGACTCTGAAAAATTCAGGTACAAATAAATAACTAATCCAATTATCTAATTTAATATGTGCATCTTAAAATATTAATTCAAAAGCCTTATTTTCTCTACCAGCTGTCTAAGCATTCAAGCCTAGCCTTTTTCCATGTCAATCAATGTACTTATGAACAGCCAGAAGTCAAGAAAACTGAAGTTTTCAAAATAACATTCAAAGCCAAGAATCCAATTTTAACTGGACAAAATGTATTTTCCCCTAAAGCCATTTAGTCTAGGGTTCAGGAAATTATGGTTCTGAAAACAGGAGGTAGGGTAACACATTGCAGAAATGAAGAAATTTGTTTTCCTAAACATCCATGTATTGGTCAATTGACTTAGGTTGGAGTGATAAACTATTTACATTACAAAAAAAAAAACACACCTTAATCAGAAACATAACCATATTTAGTGTCCAAACTGCCATAAGAATGATTGTCAGGCTGACTGATTAGATCAGAGGTTTTCAAACTTGGCAGTTTTAAGACTTGTGGTCTTCAACTCCCAGAATTCTCCCGCCAGCTCTGGAAGTTGAAGTCCACAAATCTTAAAGCTGCCAAGTTTGAAGACCTCTGGACTAAATCAACCAGGGAGAAACTGATACAAATATCATACTTTCAGGTTTTGGGGAAAGGAGTTGAGGCAAGGACTGTGGGGCCTTCTCTGAGTTGGTGGTTTCCTTGTAGACATTTTGTTACCAAACTAGATAACATCATCAGTGCTCTCTTCAGTACCTGAAGTACCAATATTCTCTTCTATCAGAGTCAAAGAATTCATTGCTACTTCTTCATGAAAATGTCAATGCTGTAGAACAGTTTTCAAGTGGAAATCCACTTCATTTTATCTTTGGTTATTTGGGTGTGTGTGGCTTGTTCTGGAGAGCCTTTTCCTGATCTGATGGTGCCATCTGTATTTTTATTTCCCTTTTTATGACTCCTATTGTCTTATTGTGTTGCTTTATTGTTTGTTATATGATTCTTGAATTTTAAGACTGTATTGTGGTCTTTTAAACTGCACATTTTTATGTAAGCTGTAAGAATGTTAGACTGTATCGGCATAGAAATATGTTTAATAAAGAAGGAAATAAATACATTACAGTTGTGTGAACTCTGCACTGACAAATCATTCACATTTCTTTAAAAAAATAAGATATTATGATTATTCAGCATCCAGCATCATATTCAAACCATATTATTAAAGTTGCAATAAGAATGGGACAAGAAAAGATGGCTTTCTAGATGCCATAAAAATTGTTCCCCATCACCAGTTCAACCACTTCTTTATATTAACAGACATGATTAGAAGAGTTGCATTAGTTTGGATTTTGAATATAGAACCATTTTCGCTTATCATCTCTTTGCAAAATTCTATTTTTGTATATCCTTAAGAAACCTACCTAAACCTGCAGGAAAGACATGATTATGAAAATTATGCATTCATGAAGAGCCAATCCTTAAAGCTAATACAAAAAGTAAAAGGTTTTCTAGTAGGTAAATAAATTTATAATTCCCAGGATTAGTGAAATCCATTAAGATCAGACAAATTTTATTTTCATTTTAATACCATCCATTAATTTCAGAAAGTTGCATATTTTTCAGTTTGTTTTATACTAAAATAGTCTTTAAGCATGTTATGTCTGAAATTGAACTAATAATAAATAGTTGATAAGATTGAAAAAAATGACTACTCATACCATTACTTTTATTTATCTGTTGCAGAACTACATTGATTTGTTTGTTTGTTTGTTTACTTTAGCTTCAAATGCAAAGCCTGTATCATCATCTGTTTGATTAGGATTTCAGCAATATATTAATATCTTATATGTATGGATATTCCAGAACATTGTAGATGTTGCTGCTATGAGAACTTGCAATCATCATGGAGGGAGCATGGGTGGGACAGAATTAAGGTAGGAAGAGAAAGGGAAGGAAGGAAGGAAGGAAGGAAGGAGCGCTATGACATGATCTCTTTGTACAGAAGTAAGTGCATGATCCATCCTTAAATCAAGTTTCTGTCTGGATTTTGAACTAATGTGCTGAAATAAGAAGTCATGCTTGTATCTCACTCGTAGAGTTTCTGGGATTCTAAAATCATTTGTGTTTTCCACAAAAAGTGACTATTTTAAAGTGAAAAGGATGGAGAATAGTTAGTTGATTTATATACAGGTATGCCCACCTATAGTTTGTTTTTATTACCTGATTATAAATATGTGATTTATATACAGGCATGCATATCTATAGTTTGTTTTTGTGACCTTTTGATACAGCTGATTTCCAGAACGAGATCCATAAACTTGAATGAGTATCCAACAATGGGGGAGTACAGGTGTGTGGCAGGTGAGGGAGGGAAGGAGGGAAGAAAGAAACATGAACTGCAATATTGTGATCCAATGAAATCCACATTCCACCTCCTTGTCCACGAATCATGAAAAGTAAATGCTTGTATCTGCAGACATGCATGTCCAAATAGTCACTTTTTGTGGAAATCTACATTTCTTAAAATGATTAAACTCCCACTACAGCATCACATGACAAGTTCTATCCTTTGGACTGTGAGTAAAGTATTGTGATGCATGTAAAAGATATGCCCTAATCTAACCCTCTAACAACCCTTTCCTTCCCTTGTGAATTATGTAGCCAATTTGTGCTGTTGTATTGCTATCCGGATGTGATTCCCCCGTTTCCATCTGGCCTTTCTTTGTCTCCCCTTTCCCTTAGGTAGCATTAGGTTCTTTGCACATCTGTCCAACAAATTTAGTCACATAGCTGTTAGTCCCATCTTTACATTGCCTGTGCATTTTTTTCCTTTAAAAAAATAGTATAGTATTTTTATATATTATGTCTTGATTTCAATTTCAGCTTTGATGAACTATGGCTTTGTTAAACATTATTACTATGTGCATGGTTAAATGTGGAAACAAAGATGCAGAGTAACACAATACCTGCATAAAACATAAGTTTATGCAGTCATGTCCTGCGTATCTATAAACCTAAACAAAAATGATTGGAAAATGTAATCTAACTAGGAGCTAAAGTCATTTTGAGCCTGCCTTTATCTGCTAAACTTTAAAAGAAATTTAACTCATCACCTCATTCTATTCAGGTTGTCATTTTCCGTAAAGTATTTTTTTTCATAATTCATTCTTTAAAAGTTGGACTGTATTCAGCAATATTTTTTTTTAAAAAAGGGAAAAAAATAAAACCTTGACCAACCTCCCAATAGCTTCTGCTTGTGAGGAATCAGGAAACAGAGAGACAAACCTTAGTTATTATCACACAGAGACAGCAATCAGATCCTATTTTGTCTGGTGTTAGTGCTTACAGGTAGATGTTTAAAGGTAATATGGAGAAGGGCTTGATTCCATTTACATGTCCATTGGGAAGAAAAGGGAAAGTTCATCTTCTTCTGAATCCATCATGAGCAATCACTTTTCACTTTTCTCGTACTGTCACCTCATCAAAAGGTACACAGAAAACACAGCTGGCATTTTAAAGACACTTTGCAAAGTTCCATCAGGGAAAAAGAAATGGCTTTCCGGGAGCAAACTGCAAAATGCATATAGCTGTCCACACATTTCAAGGAATTACTAGCTTACAGCAGTTATTTCTAGATTTGTGTCATCAGCCAGATACCCGAATTCCTAATGCATGAATTCCCAATTGACTGCAGAGGGCTGTTCCACTGGGCAGTGATGGACTGACTAATGTATCAATAAATAAATTAAACACTTTAAGGAATGTACAAATTTACAAAACCCACCCAGAAAGATCTCATTTCTCTCAGGATGTGGGCTGAACTCGTGATAGGATACCTATTATTTATTGGTCAGGCATGAAAATAAAAGACATATTAAATCATTTGGAGCATTGCCAAAACATGTGGATTGCCTAAAGTTGTAAAATAGCAATATGACCAATAGCATCTCTTAATTAAAATGTTCAGCCCAGATGTTTCAGCAGCTCAGAACTCTCAAATGACTGTCAGTGTTGCAATGTGCTTTCACTGATTCTAGAGCTATTTAGAATCAGTGTCTCTTTTAATAAACAATTATTATCACTAAGGTAGGCATTATTTGCAAGAACTCTGGAATAAAGAGTATGCCACATTAAGAAATCAATTGACTTAAAATATATCAAGTATGTGGCTTATTATCTTGACATTAACTGTATACTGTACCATTTTTCACATTTATTGGACCCCATCGGATGTTTAAAATAGCTGGATAATCACTCCATTAGGCTGGGAGTGTAAAACATTTTGCTACGCAGGGAATGTACAGAAAAACACTCAAATGATATCAGCTTATCCTTCTGAAGCCCCATTTTGTTTTAATATGTATTTTGCTTTTCTATATGAAGCATTTCCTTGTTTTTTCCTATACTAACCCAATTAAAATTAGTTATGTGTCTCAAATTTTATTGCAAGTAAAATGAGCAATATTTATTTTCAGTGATCTGTTCTTTGCCATCTTGAGCAATTCAAATTCTAAAAACAGGCTTGCTGGTCAACATAGATGTACTATATATCCATGTAGCTATTACCATTATTTGCAGTAAAAGTAAGGACAGTAACATCCCATAGATATTTACTGTATTGCAGGTTAGAAGAAGTTGTGTGTTTATATGCACATTCACACACACACACACAAACACACACAATATTCCATTTTAAAAAGGTGAGTTTAGATTATCTAAATTTATTCTGCAGGAAAGGCAAATTATTCATTCAGCTAACCGGAAACTCAATTTGCCTTGAAAATCATATTTATTTATCTGTTTTTAACAAAAAGCTTAAATCAGAGAAATACATTTGGCAGCAAACATTTATATATTGGTTCATCCTGTTTATATGCCTATCCATTTCACAAGAAGTGACTCTGGATGAGATTCTACAATCAATAAAAACAAAACTATAGAAACAATAGTTACAAAATATATATAAAAATATTTATCACATTTATATGGTCACCCATCTCAAGAACCAATTCTAGATGGTGTACAGCAATCAACTAAACAACACATTATTAAAACTTCAGTAGTTATAAAAATATACTTTTGTAATATATTTAGATAAAAGGTCATCTGAAGAAAATACATTGAGAATGCAAAAATATCCAATTATAATAAAATCATAAAAGGCAAGATATTTATATCACCTAGTTGCGAAGTCTCAAAATGTGAGAGAAAGATAAGACTTATCTTTAATTGTCTCTATTTCTTAGCTAGGGATCTATCCACATCAGGTGGTGGTCTGCCAAGGTTAAGATAATGCTTATACAGGTAGTCCTCAACTTACGATCACAACTGAGCCCAGAACCTATGTTGCTAAGTGAGAAATTTGTTAAGTGGGTTTTGCTCCATCTTACAACTTGTCATATCACAATTGTTTAGTGAATTCCTGCAGTTGTTAAGTTAGTAACATTGATAAGTGAATCTGGCTTCCCCATTGACTTTGCATGTGGGAAGGTCACCAAAGGGGATCATATCCCCTTGGGACGCAGCAATGGTCATAAATAAAAACCAATTGTCAAGCATGAGCCATGGTGGCACAGTGGTTAGAATGCAGTACTGCAGGCTACTTCTGCTGACTTCCAGCTGACTGCAATTTGGCAGATTGAATCTCACCAGGGTCAAGGTTGACTCTGCCTTCCATCTTTCGGAGGTGGGTAAAATGAGGACCCAAATTGTTGAGGGCCATATGCTGACTCTGTAAACAACTTAGAGAGGGTTGTAAAGCACTGTAAAGCAGTATATAAGCTTCCTAAATTTTGATCACATAATCATGCAAATGCTGCAAAGGTCAGAACCAATAAAAGCAGTCATAGTTCACATTTTTCAATGCCATTGTAACTTTGAATGGTCACTAAATGTACTACTGTAAGTCAAAGACCACCTGTACTATAGTGATTATTTAATGTAAAGTGCTAAAGTCTAAAGGGAAGTATTGTATGTAGCTGATTTGAGCCGTTCTCAGATATATTCAAGCCATTTCAAAACAATATTTGTTTGCACTTGAACTTAAAATCTTAGAAACCACTGTATTTTTTGCTCCATATGACACAATTTTTTTTCCTCCCAGAAGTGGATGGAAAAGTCTGTGTGTGGTATGGAGTGAATATGGGTGACATGCAGCAGTGTCGAATGGCACTGGAACAGCTGATCAGCAGTATTCCAGGAGGCTGATCCAACTGCCAATCAGCTGTCATCATTCCTTGGCGGAAGCAGCAAACATGGAGGAGGCAGGCTGTTTGCTGCAAGGATGCTAGCCAGATGAATACTTGATGGATACTTGGAGACAGAGGCAGATATTTCTCTCTCTCTTATTTTCCTCCTCTAAACTTACAGTAGGTGCATCTTATGGTTAGGAGTGTCTTATGGAGTGAAAAATGGAAGGGCCACCTAATAATATTATCTAAATTCAACATTAAGCATACCTACATGAAGGTATTTATTTTGAACTTTGGGTCTATGACATGAGGTCCTGTAGATTTTTTGGCAATCGATGGAACATTCTATCAATGTGAAGGCTGTGCTCAGCTTTCTCTTCTGCAGGCATACAAAATAATAACTGCCACTGAAGTTTACCTTTGCAATAAAAGATCTTGAGTTGGGAAAGCAAAGGAAAGAATTATGTTGGTGGGTTGTCCACAACTGACCCTTCCTGACTCTCAGTTAATATAAAAATAAGAAATAAAAGTTCACAGCTGTCAGGAAAGAGGGATTGCGATCTAACAATTGAATTTTTTCTTCCAAATTGAATCTAGAGTTTGTGAAAGATGGGAGATTGACAACCTTGGAGAGTTAAAATGTTTTCTTCAGAGGTGTGATGTTAACTTTTACAACATACTGTAGTCATAACATAGACCAACCACTAAAATTGACATAATAGTTAAGTTTTGGTAGTAAATTATATCACAGCTTTTGCTGTGACAATTAAAATGGTTTGCTAAAATGTCAATTAACGCAAATCATCTTAATAGTTTCTGATTTATGATACCTGTTTTGGAAGGGAGTAATATATGTAATTCTGGATAACATGAGTGACTTCACAGCCATAATTTTGATTAATATGGTTATAAACCTCAATCAATTTTCTTGTAACTTTGTGGCTTTAATAACCTTTCTGAGTCCTAAACATAACCATACTCACTAACAGTACATGTGTCAGATATGTACCATGGCACAATGAAATAGAGAGTAAGTATTATATTAAGCCTTGGCCTATATAGCAATAATTTGGCAAATAAATTATAATCAGTTATATACATACAGGTACTTAATAAATAATTAATAAATCCACTTCCTACATATATTTGGTTATTTGAATATCGCCCTTATTTGTCATCCTGTCTCAACAATAATGAAAAAAAAATAGGATGTGACTCTTCTTAGGTCTGACTTATTTCACTTTTTTATTATCACTAATAATATGGAGAAATGTTAATGTGATAACATAATGTTACACATTTATTTTTACATTTTGCCAAGAGTTACATTTTCCAGCTAATAATAATATAATAAAATAATAAAATATAATATAAAACCGCCATCAAATAAATTACATTGTCCATTATGGTAATAAATCTTTTAAAATATATCATGTATGCCACCTACTTTTAGTTGATACCCTTAAATACTTTACAGGTTAGGAAAACTGATTGTTAAAAAAGTGCATTCTATAGCATATTTTAGAAATATATATATTATTATTTCATGGTATTATGAACTAGCTATCTTATTATGATTATATGTCATTCTCAAAATGGTAGAAACAAATAATAAGTGTAGTGTTAGGTCGCATTCCTATCAACAGCTGCTTGTCCATGTCACCTGGACATGGTGGTGGTGCTTTCGGGCAGGGATAGGGATATCACAGGAACCAGCCTGTGCTTTGTTACTTTCGTGATGTATGTGATGGACTTGATGAATGGACCAACCAAATTGCCATTGCTGATCTATGGACCAATTGTAGAAAAGAACCAGGAGTAGAGCTGAGATGATTGGCTGCATTCCCGATTTGGTGGCTATTTGAGTCGAAGTGAAACCCACAAGCACAACGCTGACTTTAATTTACTTCTCTGTAATGTTAGGCTTAATCCATGGATTGACACACTGAGTAAAGATTTACACATCCTAAATCAAGGCATGGAGTTCGTTTTTCTCATGGCATGACCAGAGGCCAACATGTAGCCTATCAACTACAACTATTGTGCAATTTTAGTGCAATCTCTACCCTAGACAATGACTTCCATGCCTAGATCTCATTTGTGATAACATTGTTTAGTTTGCTGTTGATATATGCTTATCTTAGTTCATGACAGCTAGAACTGGGAAATCATTTTTTTAAGAGCAGGTCATTTAATGAACAGGAGAGCATAAACAGCAGCAGTGTTTATGGCATACAGGTTCGGGCAAATTACTTTAAATTGCCAACATCAGCTCAAATATAAATTCAGTTATTCTTTTATTCCACCTATTGTATGGCGAGTGTTCTCCTATGAAGCAGCAAACAGATCAAAAGAAGAATAATGTACATTCAACTGTCTACTGATAAAGGATGTGCATAATAAAGCTATCCTCAGTCCCTGGCATCATTAAATGTTTGGGATGTATGACATACCAGGGCATTGAAGCTCTGGTGGAATTTTCATTTTACTAGAGCTAGTAATTGGCATTACATTTCCTTCTAAAGCACAATAAATATTTTCTAGGTACCTGAATTATGTTTTCATCATCATGGGGATACTGTGAGGGCCAGAACTTTAAGAACAGCCTTTTTTTCCCCCTCAGTATCACTGTAACTTTGAACCCTTGCTCAACCATGAAGCTGAGAACTAACTTTATGAGGAAAAACAAGGCACACACAAGGAAAGGAAATATTTTTTAAAAAAGAAAAAAAGCATAGGGAAAGTCATGAATTTATATTATGTTGTAGACATTAAACTGTCCTAAGGGAACTCAGGGAATCTGGTACATAGGAAGATAATGTTCAATGAAAATTGTAGTTTTCAGAATTCTTCAGAGGAAATTGAAATACTGGTTTAAAATCAGTGTCAACGCTACATTGTAAAAAAGGCCTGTGCATATATATAGAATTTATGTATTTTCTTTCTCATTCATTATGAGAACATGTAAGTAATTGCATTGTACTTGGACGATGCATTGTCCAAGTACATATATTGTCCTTACAACCTATCACAACTGAACTTTCTGATTTTTAATAGTTTGCTTCCTTTATCCCTACCGAAATGTTTCAAAATGTCACATTATGCTACTGCACACAATTATGCATCTTTTAATTGTTGTTTTGAAAGGGGACACAAAGGTTAATACACGTCTTTTATGAAACTTTAATTAAAGTGCTTCTTAAAAAAGAGACAATTAGTTATTCCAAAATCACTGAAAGAAATAAATTTGTATATTTTAAGAAGCAAGAGATGGGCAAGTGAATCCCAGTAAAAGCTACCAGAGATAATAATACAAAATAAGGCTCTGTGTTTTTGGTATTAATTGAGAAGATATAACAGAACATGAGGTTCAGAAGAGCTTCTTAATTGATTCAGTATCTGCTGTTAAAACTAAAGCTAACAAAGCATTTGTAAGCTAGTCAAAATTGCTAATTAATTATGCATGTAATTACCTATGGAACACATAACCCATGCTCTTCATTATAAATCTTGCATGATCATCACCTTTTATGTAAGACTTGGATAGGAAAAGTATTGATTGAAAATTAAGTATCTAATAGTTACATTTTCTTTGTACAAATTCTGTGAAATTTCTTAAACCTGCTTTATAACATACTTTTCTAATGTTTAAAGCTATTTTTATATTTCAGGAGAATTATACGAACCAACTCTGTCTGAATTGCATTTTTATTTCTACCTTTGTTATAGGTCTTTGTTTATTTTTCTTTTTTATTTTAGTTGTGTATTGTACTTCAATTAAATGTGGAAAGTTGGACAAATTTGAACTTTCTAGTAATTCCTTTATGTTTCAAAGGTCAGCTGTTTATCACCTTTGCTGTTTACAAAAAGATTGAACAAATAGAAATATTGCTTTTAAAAAAATGTACTTACTCAGGTTATCAAACTCTATTCAGATTTTGCCTTTTCTGAATCAGAGCACAGAGCAAGTACGACTTTGTGCATTTGACTGAGCTAAAGGCATATCATAGAGACATTTAAGGCAGAAGGGATGCCTCTTCATTTCAGATAAAGGCTCTTCATTTTCACACCTTTTCTCTAAAAAAAGATTTCTGGCAAATCTACAGTAATTTCATTCTTTATGTAAGACATGGGAAGGAAGAATTCATCCATAATTGCTCATACTCCTACATTATTGATGGTATCAAAATGACTGGGACATAAAGAAGGAAGGCTAGATTCCCTAACTCTATACTGTTCCTGCCAAATGTTATCTACAAGTGTGCTTAATGGTGTTTGGGCTGCATCCAAGCTGAAACATTGGGATCCAAATTATCTGTTGTCTCCAAGGTTCTCTGAAGGTTGTTGTGTGACTACCATTCCGCCACAATCTTTCCTAAAAAGGAAAAGTTGGAGACAAGATAAAAATAGCCTGGTGGGTTCTAGTTATGATTTCTTAAAAAATAGGTGGATCACCACATTAAGTATCAGTGGAAAAAGGCCGTCACTCAGATATGGATTTTCTAGTACCAGGAACCCAGTACCAATAGGATATACTGGTACCCAGGGAAGTCTTAATCTCATCAAGATAGAGTCTAAGGCTCTATAAACATCTGGCTTGGAGTGATAACCACCTTTGGTTTTGGATACAGCTGATTTGGATTTATTTAATAATCATGATGATTATTTATTTATTTTATTTGTCGAGTACATTTTAGATAATACATAAGCATAAGGATGAAATTGAACACATAAAATGAATACAAATAAAGGGAACATTTGGACAGGGATGGTAGGCATGCTGATGCTGTTATGCACACCTCTTACAGACCTGTTAGGAATGGGGTGAAGTCAACAGTAGCCAGTCTTAGGTTAAAATTTTGGGAGTTTTGGGATGAAACCATAGAGTTAGGTAGTGCATTCCAGGCATTGACCACTCTGTTGAAGTCATCTTTTCTGTAGTTGAGTTTAGAGCGGTTCACTTTAAGCTTTTATCTATTGTGTGCTTGTGTGTTGTTGATGAAGCTGAAGTAGTCATTGACAGGTAGTACGTTGTAGCAGATGATTTTATGAGCTATGCTTAGGTCACAACGAAGGTGGTGTAGTTCTAAATTTTCTAACCCTAGAATTTCAAGTCTGGTGGCATAAGGTATTTTGTTGTGAGGAGAGGAGTAGAGGACTCTTCTTGGACAGGCTCAATTATATTAATGTTCGATATGCAGTGAAGTTTCCAGACAGATGAGCTGTATTTGAGAATTGGTCTAGCAAATGTTTTGTATGCTCTGGTTAGTATTGTAATATTACTGGACAAAAAGCTACACAAGATTAGATTTATGACACTTAATGCCTTTTTTGCAATGTTGTTACAGTTGGATTTGACACTTAGATCATTAGACATGAGTACTCCAAGGTCCTTGACAGAGTGACGGTCATCTACAAGGTCGTGTCCATTCAGCTTGTGTTTTGTGTTCTGATTCTTTTTGCCAATATGTAAGACAGAACATTTGTTCATTGAGATTTGGAGTTTCCAATTGTTTGACCATTCTGACACAAAGTCAAGGTATTTGTGAAGGACAGCAGCATTGCTGGTGGTGTTAAATAGTTGTACATCTTCGGCAAAGAGAACACAGTTACTTATAATATGATTATAAATGTTAAATGTTAAATAAATGTTGTTATCCATTCAGTCATGTATGACTCTTGGTGATTCTATGGGCCAAGTGTCTCCACATTGTTCAATCTTGCACTACTTCTTTGATTTTTTCTGTTTTCTGGCTTGTGTCAGTTTTGATGGTGCTCAGCTACCATGTTTTTCATCAGCCTAGTTCCCCTTTTATTCATAGCTGTAGTTTATTGAGGCCATACAGCTCCATCCTAAGAACCAATTGGGAAATCCTCATGAATGGGGAACTTTATCCACTTTTGATGGGATTATTGCAAAGAACTCTACAAGGGGCTGGTTTTGAATTCATAATTTCAGCTGATCTAGAATACAGAGGCGCACATTGATATAAGCATCTTCTGCTCAAGAGTGCAAGGGTTACCAGTTGACTTCTGAATACAGTTCAAAGGTTAACTTTCACCTTAAAGCCTTTCATGGCTCAGATCATGGATGTGTTAAATCCACTTTCTCTCTAACATCAAAATGTTCAATATGATCTGCAGTACAGGTTCACTCTTGATTCCTTTTCTCAAGGACTGTCATCTGCAGGGACTTTTCATCCCCACAGCTCTGAAATATTTTGCTCCTGAACATCAGAATGATCTTTTCTGTCCTGGTTTTATATCAGCTCAATCAGGCCAGTAGATGTTAAGAAGAATGTTATGATTACTCTCTTTCATGAGGAATCATTTTTAAATTTTTGGTCAATTAAAAAACTCCTGTTTTTTTTTCCTATTGATTTTTTCCATTATTCAATTCAGTATGCTTAATTGTTTTTAATTTGGATTCACAAAATTGGAAAAAAAATTATTCAGTCAATGGGTTTTATACCCAGAATAATAAGATAACAAATGGATTGCTGATATGTTAAGGTAGTCCTTTTTTGGCGAAGAAGATGATTTTCTAGTAATGTGGTCAAAGTTCATTTCATAACAATTTTCATACTTTTTCTCTGCCTGTTTTATTTCTTAATTTGGGAGTTGTCTGCCTTTAATTCAGCTATATACTTTTGTACATTTTGCCATTTATTTCTGTAATAAAATTTACATTTTCTACTTTACTACTAATTTATCCCTAAAGGTCACAGATACTTTTAAAGTCAGATAGTGATGCAATGTTTTTTAAAATCTTATTCTATATCCTG
This sequence comes from Calamaria suluensis, assembly GCA_032468135.1. Classification (NCBI taxonomy): domain Eukaryota; kingdom Metazoa; phylum Chordata; class Lepidosauria; order Squamata; family Calamariidae; genus Calamaria; species Calamaria suluensis. The sequence continues at coordinate 22,365 of JANHFP010006247.1, read as the reverse complement.
CACGAATTTTTATCAAAAATTGAAATTTATTTCACTTATCCTCTTCTAGAGAAGGAAACAAAATATAAAGTCATTTAGAATTTTTCCAATCTAGACAAATGATTGAAACTTTTCTGATCCAGGGGCTCAATCAGATCAACAATCTCTCAAGATGGACTATATAATTTATAGATCTGAGGATACAGCTCTTGAAGAGAAACAAAGACAGCAAACTTTGTTAAAACAAAGTTTGATTTATTTTGAAATTTTTCTGATTTGCTGTGAGAGAACAGGTCATTATTTTGCAAATAGAAAAAAATCCTTTCCAGATTATATTAAGACAATTCATCAATATAGAGGCATTAATTATACCACATTTTTATATCTTATTGGTATTCCAATATTTATGCCCTAAAATCTTTCGGCAAAGTCTAGCCATCCTTCACAATTCAGCAGATGCTATTAACCCTGAAAAATAAAAAGAATCACCTTAAATTCCTATTGAAATTCAGAATAGTAAAATATTTATTCTTTCTTTTTGTCTATCTCTTTTTCTTTTTTGTGCCTTCTATTACCAACTTCAGGCACCAGCTGCTGAACCTCTAATTAGACATTCAGCTACCAATTAAGAATTCATTTATTCTATGTAGTTGACCTTGGTTAATGGGAAAACATGATAAAATGAAGTTTCTTTTAGAACTGTGATTAGCCTATTTTTCTCTCATTGCCGCCCACAACGTTCACTTTGGGTTTTTTCTTCCCTCTGCTGGATTTGTTGAAGGCATACATTTTATTTAGAAGCAATATACATTCTATGTTTCTCTTTCTGTATTTTATTTCTTCCTGTCCATTCGTGAAGCATTAATGCCATTCTTAATTAAGGCTTCTTATTATTATTATTATTATTATTATTATTATTATTATTATTATTATTATTATTATTATTATTATTATTATTAT
>JANHFP010006247.1:0-12045 GCA_032468135.1 Calamaria suluensis | reverse complement strand
CCTGTTAAACAATACTTTCTCCTTCTCCCCTTCTCATGTTGATCACATTGCCCAATTATGAGATGGCCCATCTCTTTCATAAACACCTGCAGCAGTAACCTTGCTGACTCCATGCTCTCAATATCTCTACATACATTCTCCACCTTCCACTTTCCCCCCCTCCCCCCCCCCAGTTCATTGGCAAGTTGAAAAGTGTGAAGTTTTGAAAGAAGAAAAGCAATTCAATCTTGACACATACTCATGAAAAAAGCTAGGGGACATGGGGGAGACTCGTGTGGGTGACCTGCAACCTTTCCTTCCAGCTTCCCCATTGACTTTGTTGGTGGGAAGCAGTCATGCAACATTACAGGGGTCCAAATTTTGTTTGGTGATTATGGGATGCTCCAATGGCCAGGACTTTAAAGGCAGTTCATAACCCCGTTCATTCAGCACTATCACAACATTAAATGGTAACTGAACAAATGGTCATAATGCAAGGACTACTTGAATTAAGAATTGGAAGTTACAAGAGAACTGTTGAAGGCTACTAAGAAAATCTCTGCTAGAATTCCTTGAACCCTCTACTTACAAATTAGAACCCACATAATACTTCCAACAGCCTTCTGAAAAGTCCACTGTGGAGTTGCCAAGAGGTGTGTCATACAACACTGCTTATACAACAATGTTTTGCATGGAGGATTTTTCCAGAAGGAAACCTTTTCTTTGGCCTCATCTTTATCATTAGCTAGAGGTGGGATTCTGCCAGTTCTGTCTGGTTCAGGCACACCGGTAGTGGCAACTGTTTGTAATGCGTAATCCTGCCTGGACGTAATGCGTGAGCAAAGAGCATGTGCGATAGGCCGTGTTCATGCAGAGTTGGCACATGAAAGTGAAGGAATTTGTTTGTGTGCACTCACATTTGCAAAACCGGTGGGGAAAGTAAGTGAATTCCACCTCTGTCATCAGCCCTCTCTAAGCAGTTATTACAAAGTTAGCATCAACAATCTGGGTCCTCATTTTACCTTACATGACATTGGAAAGATGAAAGGTTGAGCCAACCTTGAGCTGGTCAGAATCGAACTGCCAAACTGCTGGCAGTCAGCAGTCAGCAGACTTAGCCTACAGTACTACATTCTAACCCTTGCATTACCATGGATCTTCCTGTTGCCTATCTCACTGGTACAGTGACTCTGGGTGGCTTTTTTTAAATGTTATTTATTACTGTGAGACTTTTAGGTTTTCATCTGTTTTATATTGGCTGTTTTATTTACTTGTCACTGCTCAGAGTCACCTTTGGGAAGATGGGTGGCTACATAAATTTGATAAATAAATTAACCAAGCTTACAATATCCCTCTGTCTACTAGAACATAAAACTTTAGAAGATTAATTGTTGTAATTAAACAGCTATATAATTTTTATCAGGAAATTTTCCAAGGTAGAGTATGGAAAGTATTAAATGACAATAAACCTATCACAACTGATTCGAAATGCAAATTAAAACCTGAAATTTGCCCTGCCACAAACAAATGGTTGCCAATCTGATGATCAGATTTACAGTTACATACAGAAGGGGTGAGGGCTTTTCCTAGATATAATTATATATTTGGAATTATATTTTTATAATAATAACAGGATTTGATAATCAAAATATCTGTTTAATTCTTTGAGACAAGAGTTGAGATTTATAAATTGAATCATGTTCTAAAACAGATTGAGGGCATTAAATTAAGTACTAAGTTTTAATAATATAACCAACTGGCCTCATACTTATTTTTATAGCCACTAGAATGCCTTTCCGAGTTAACCATTATTCCCCAAATGGGCTTTTTAATTGGTTGGTGGATATTTGCAAGCAAAATGGGTGTTTTCCCAGAGTTTAAAGCTCCCATTTTCTGATTTAAACTCTAGCACCTCCATGATATCATATTCAATTTTACTTCTGATGGGATTCATATTTGCATTTGCATTTGCAGTTCTTGACATTCAGTGAAAATTCAAAAATAGCCTTAGGTCCATGGATGATGTGCATCACAGACCTGAGCAGATATTATATTCATTCTTTAAAAAAATCTTGGTTACTTTATCATTGCGCGTATATTTATCCTACAGTGAATGGTACAATGTTTTCTTTCAAAAAAGAAGAAAGAAATTGGAGATGCAGCTCAGCTTTATTCCATGAGAGAACAATGATGCATCATCAAGAAAAATTAGTTTTGTGCTACCACCAGCAAATACTTGATGGGGCTTTGTGGGTAGTATTTGAGACCGCTGATCACATACGAGAGTGCATTACATAGCAGATTAATATAGCCATGAACAGAAGATTGATTAAAAATTAAGTAGTTGAATGTTAAATCTCAGTAGCATTTAAAATTAACTTGTGTTAAGCTATAAATGTAAATATTTCTATTATGAAATCATTAGAAAGAGATTAGGTAGTTAGACCTTGATTTGAGAGTAATGTATGAAACATGATGAATTGCTCATTAGTTATTTTTAAAAAAACTAAAAATGTAGCTATTACATTTCCTTCCCTGAGGCTGGAGAAGCACAGGTAAACACGTTCACCAGGGGGTCATTGTGTTTTACCTGAAAACAATTCCCCTTTTCAGAGCATCAAATATACAGGGAGAATTAATCCCCAAATGAAGTTTCTCCTGCCATTATATGTGCATTGCTCTCCCTGCAGATTCCTAGGATGTAATCCAGATTGTATGAAAAGATTGATGTGATTTGAGTGACATCAAGTCGCTCAATTCACAATCACACAGTTTCTATCATGGCACCTTGTACCAAACTGGGTCTTAGGGTGGAGCTTATCCTGCCATGTTTTGTTAAATTATTCTCACTACATGAAGTAGTTTGTAATGCTGAAAGCTTCATGTGTGCACAAGAAGAAGACTGCTTATGATGTGTGCGTTTGTTGTTTTGCACTACTAAAAAGCAAACAAGATCTCCCAGAAAATATCAATCTGATGACCACATTTTGGGCCTATGGAGATTTGCAGCTTGAAAGGTTCTTGGCTTGGAAAGAGAATGGTTTGGAGTTTGGGTTGGGGGCAGGTTCAAATAATTGTTCTTATGCGAGAACAAGAGAAGGAAACGAGTAACAGTATAAACATAGACATTGGCACAAAAATAGATATAAATAGGCAAAACAGACATAAACACATGGGATAATTACAAATAGATGGGGACAGTAAGACAGGTATGGTAGGCATGCAGGTGCATTTATGCACTTACATGGGGAAATGTGTCATTGGTGTGAATCTCTGATAAAATTTTAGCATAAATTATTTTTTTAGAATAGTTTCTGAATCTACAAATATAATTGTCACTGGTTTCTTCTGATTATTCACTTACTTGAACCAAATTGTGAGCCCATTGGCTTTACCAAATAATATAGAATATGTTGGCATGAACGAAGGAATTCTGGGGCTATTCATAGACAGGCAGACTATTCTGTACCTGTGGAGAATGGAAAATGGGATGCGTGTGGGGAAGAGAAATCCCAGCTTCTCTCCAATGTTCACTACACCATACACCTTCCTTTCTCTGTCAAACAAGATTAAAATCATTTTGCAAAGTTTTTAAACTTGGAGAACTGTAGTTGAAAACATTTCAGCTTCTAAATTTAAAAAGATCATATTTCTCTAAGATTGACAAAGCCAAAGTTAAAAATAATCAACATCATTATCTTTTCACTGATTAGTTAATTAATTGACTCCTGGATTGCAATAATTCCTTGGAAATTTTAGTTTTTTCTGAAGGAAATTGCAATGTGGGCCAGTAGCTTTTGTGATCCCATGATGCAAGTGGCATATGAAACCTACAATATATACTGGTGATTGATTTGTCCAGTTTGTAGTCTGACTCTTTAGATTGTATTTTAAAGGATTTCCTTAGCTCCATAGCTTCCAATCTCCAATTCCATAAGAGAAGTTTAAAAATGATCTGTAATTATCTCCAAACCTGATGACTTCACTAAGTTGAGAACTAGCAACAAAAATCACCATCTTAGCAATAACAATAATGGTAGCTTTGTCATTTAGGAATGTTTCACATTATTTCCAGTTTCTTTCCGGGTACTATTCAATGTGATGGTCATTGTCTTTAAAGACCTTTATATCCCAGTGCTAGTTTATGCAGGATCACCTTTCTCTAAAGTCATCTATTTGTCCTTTTAAGTCAGATAGCAGTGGTGAAATCCAATTTTTTTTACTACCGGTTCTGTGGGTGTGGCTTGGTGGGCGTGGTGTGGCATGGCTTGGTGGGCAAGGCAGGGGAAGGATACTGCCAAATCCCCATTCCCACCCCACTCCAGGGAAGAATACTGCAAAATCCCCATTCCCACCCCACTGTGGGGCTAGTCAGAGGTGGTATTTTCTGGTTCTCCAAACTAGTCAAAATTTCTGCTACCGGTTCTCCAGAACCTGTCAGAACCTGTTCGATTTCACCACTGTCAGATAGGCTTGGCAAACTCCTAGCCCCTTCCTTTAAATGTAGGCATTTTTGGGAGCTAGGAACCATGTCTTTTCTGTGACAGCTCCTGTCCTATGGAACAGTTTTCCCCTTGACGTTTCCCTACACTTATTTATTTAGGGCACCACGGTCAGCTCTATAGAGACCACTCTTTTTGTCAGTAACTTCAATTTATTTGTTGCCTCATCCATGTCCGCAATCCTATCCTTGTCTCCAATGTTCTATTCATAGGACAGGGCAGGTAAGGACGAAGGCAACTTCAGATTAGCTAATTAACAAGTGTTTATTGCTTACAGTAACAGGCTAATGGTGGACCCGCTCTTTGCTAACAAAATGCAAGTGAGCCAACTTCTTTCCTTTTAACAGCTCTTATTTAGCTGAGTTGCCAAGTGGCTGGCCAATCAGGAGCCAATTATTTTCCACCATCTGTTTGCCGGCAGGGCAGCCAATCCAGAACTCTTCCATCTTCTCTTGTTGTCGGGTCAAACATAATAATTCTATTCTCCCATCTATTCTCTGCCTCCCAAGTCCCAGGTGATCAGGAGGAAATGTAGATTTTGCAGTAACCTTCCCCTGGAGTGGGGAGGGAATTGAAATTTTACAGTATCCTTCCCCTGCCACACCCACCAAGCCACACCCACAGAACCAGTAGTAAAAAAAAATGAAACCCAACACTGGTCTAAGTCCCATAGGATTGACTACATATAATGCAACCCTTAATAGTCTTGCATAAGAATATAGTGCAACAGCATCTGCACTGGAGTATTATAAATTCTTTGTCAAGACAATCTTTTGAAACTTAAACACTGAAGAATATAGAATGGATAGTTATTTTTTTTTCTGTGACCTTTCTCCAAGGACCACTCCATAAGATACATGTTTCTCCATTACTGTATCTCGCAAGGTATCTGTAAGGTACATTAATTTGAAATATGGTGACAAACTGGCCATCTAGTAAATGTCACCTGGCAGAGTTAATGACCAATTGGGGATTTGAATCTAGAATGCCAACATCAAAATATCACCGCTGTCAACTAATATCTGTAGCTGAGAATATGCATAAGGCCTGAGGAGTTAAAACTAATGCTGCCACAATAATCCCTCTACATTTTTTCAACCATTCCCAATCAGTTCCATAGAATATATGTGTATGTGCACATACAGTGCATTCAGAAAGTATTCAGACCCCTTCACTTTTGTCAATGTTGTTATGCTGCAGCAACTGATTCTACAGTTGTCGAAATTCATTTTTTCTCATTAACCTACACTCAGAAGAACCCCATAATGACTTAATTTTTGAAATAGCTGTAAAGTTATTAAAAAGAAAAACAACAACCTGAAGTATCACATTGGTGTAAGTATTCAGACCCTTCACTCAGTGCTTTCTTGAAGCACCTTTGGCATCAATTACAGCCTTGAGTCTTTTGTGATGTGGCATGACAAGCTTTGTACAGCTGGATTGGAAATTTTTTTTCTGCTATTTTCCTTGCAAATCCTCTCAAGCTCAGGGAGGGAAACTAGAGATATGGGGAAGTGGTGAGTTGCTACTGGTTCGCATTCCAAAATGTTTCCTACCTTTTCCTGTTGGCATGGCTACGTGGGGGGGGTGGGTGTGAATGATGTCAAGTTGTCCATACCCATTCAGTCACATGCCCCCAGCTAACCACCCCCAGAAAACTGGTAGCAAAACTTTTTGAAACCCACCACTGATATGGGATAATAATATATAACACAAAATGACCAATGCAGTCTTTGCTCAACTGCCATTTGTTCAGAATGTATGTTCAAAATTATGATAGCACTTAATGAAATGTTTAATGAATAGCAGTTATAACTGGTCCTTTAAGTTATCCCCATTGCAGCAATCCCAAAGGCACTTGATCAAAATTTGGGTGCTTGGAAGCCTATTTTCATTTATGACTGCAGGGTGACTTTCAACTCCCTGCATCACTGTCCTTATGACACTTCAATGCCTCCAATATCCACCCCACTGGTGACCTTTGCCATCTTCTTCCTTCCAATGCTGATGAGGTCTGTCCTGCCTGGTCATCAGTAAGGTAGCTGCTAACCAAGTGAGGCCTTTCTTTCCATCAGAAAGCATCAGGAAGGCCTTGTCTGGGAAGAACCTGTCTTCAAAGAACCAACCTAATCTTATCTCATCAGTAGTGGCTGAAGATCACTTGATTGCAGAGGCCCAGGACAGACTGCAGGGTGTTAGGGCAGAAAGAGCAGCAAAGTGTAGGGTGGACAAAAGGATAGAGATAGTGGGGGGAAATAGACATGACCATGACAAACATAATTCAAGATTACATGTTTTCATGATACACAAGGCAAACGTGAAATGACCATCAGAATAAATATAAAACAAATATAATGGGATGCTGTAAACAAGGTAGCAAAACCGAACCCTTTTTGGAAAAAAAAACAAAGTGCAGATTTTGACACAAAATCTCTAAATCAGGACACTTTCTAATAAGGACGCTTATTTCTATTTCTTAACAGTAAATACAAATGAAATGACAGAATTTGAGCTGAATCAATTCAATGTCAATATTTTACTCTAAAATAAGTTAATTATAAATAATGGCATTTCGACTGAAAAATCAAGAAAAAGTTTAGGCTGAATACACTTTCTTATTTTGAAAAGTTTGGAAATTGTTTATCATAGACAGAAAATATTCTTCACAATAAACCCAGGGCTCATAGACATGGTAGACAGTGCAATAAGATTAGAGGTAATGCTTTGTCATGTGTATTACATTAAGACTCACTGAAATCTAATTTGAGCTGAAATACTCTGATACCAGATAGTCCTAGAGGGACTCTAAAATTAAGAAAATTGCCAAAACATACAGAAGAAGAAAAGTAAGAAAACAAATATGGGTAGGATTGTTTCTTGTTAAATGTCAAAAATACCCAAGACGTATTGGCCATTAACTGGGCAACAGGATATAGGCTGAATGTTACAGCCTAACCTTTATGCTCTTTTCCAGACATGTATTGATACTGACTCTGTAATGGAAGAAACGGTCTAGATGACAATGTGTAGGACAAAAGAGACGTTGTAAACAAAGACATCCTTTCCAATAATAAAGGAACGATAAACACTTTGTTCTACTCATAAATGTATAGGCTTTCTTGTATAGTGAATAAATAATTATTTTTCTAAAAGTGATATTTTTTTAAAAAAATCTCATTTTAGACATCTGTATTTCTCCTATAAACATGAGCTGCAAATAATTGGGTTTGTTTAAACTCAGTGTAGAAAGCTATCACTTAATTTCCTGATTATACATTCAAGCTTTCATATCGCTATATAAGTTGCATGTATTGTTTTTCTTTGAAGAAGCGATTCAACAAGCACAAAGAAAAGTTGTACTAGTAAACTTCTCAAATGCCCCTAGAAGGATTCATAAAAATGTTCTGTGGCAACACCCACCAACTCTCTTCAGATGAGGACAGTTGTATCAACAAAGAACTCCTTCATTAAAAAAAAAATCATTACTTGATTGCAACTATAAGTATATGCACAGACATAGTGAATCAGTGGCTTAAGACACTGAACTTGTCAATCGAAAGGTCGGCACTTCAATAGTTCAAATCCCTAGTGCCGCATAATGGGGTGAACTCTTGTTACTTGTCCCAGCTTCTGCCAACCTAGCACTTTGAAAGCACGTAAAAAATGCAAGTAGAAAAATAGGGACCACCTTTGGTGGGAAGGTAACAGCATTCTCTGTGCCTTTGGTGTTGAGTCATGCCCGCCACATGACCATGGAGTTGTCTTCAGACAGCGTTGGGTCTTTGGCTTTCAAATGGAGATGAGCACTGCCCCTTAGAGTCAGGAACAACTAGCACCTATGTGTGAGGGGAACCTTTACTTTTATAAGTACATGCGCAGAAAAAGATGTCATGAAAGAGCATTGAGAGCCATGAAATCAACAGATGGAACTGTGATGTATTCAGCCATCTTAACTCAAATTACCTGCTGCACTAGGAAAGTTATGTTCATCTGGCAGATACTGTATTGAAGTTATAATACCTGAAACCTATTGTTGATTCACCATCTGTTTTATTCAATTCACATTATTTTCTCTGAAGAAACAAATTTCTGGCTACTGGGAATTCAATCTCTGAGGAACAGCAATGAGTATCTCACTGAAAAGAAGGGAACATATCTATGTTCGGATGTAAAGCAAAGAATATAAAGCTAGGTAATTCTTAAAGGAAAGGAAATACAGATTCATTCTGGCATTTTTATAAATACCCCAAATGAATGAGCCAAAAATACAGGAACATATTGTACAAATTCATAATTACCCATTCAACAGCATGATTTTATTTAAATTCCCAAGTTTCCATGTTCAGATAACTTCAACTCCTTGGGGAGGGGATGGACTATTATTTTTCATTCTGAAGATTTATCTCATAAATTTCAGAATTCCACAAATAAACCAATAAATTAAAAGGTGAAAAAGACAACAGAACTTTAACACATGCAAGTTTTCAGCCTACAAGAAGGAACATGATTGGGAATACATAGAGAAGAACAGGAAGGGAACCAAAGGATGGATATTTCCTTGGTTACTAATGATTCATCATATCATTACAGATGACATTGAAAAGATCCTCCAATGATTACCTGAACAATTAGGCAAAGTAAGTGATCCCTTGGTAATTCTCTTATAAGGTGGTTTTCTAAGTCATTTAGATTTTGAAGACCAATGCCAATTTCAAAATGAGATGAAGAACTAATCGTAAATCAGACTTTGTGGTACAGGAGAATATGTTCAAAACTGCAATATGTTCAAATAGACTGAGTAGTCTTGCTGCTCTAGTATTATAATCTAAATTAAGCTTGGCAGCTACTTTCAAGTATATTACCCACATTGCAATAATCAAGGTTGGAGGTGACCAGTATGAAGATGATTATGTCCAGTCTATGCAATCATAGATCTTAAATCAACTAAAATTAAGACCTAGCCAAGCAATGAAGGCATTGCTAAACCAGAATGTCCAAAGTTATATTTTTGTAGACCACTGAAATGACATGAGCTATGGTTCTCTAAATATTTCTAATTAATGGGTTCATATAAAAATTTAAAGGTATGTTATGGACACTCTAGAGAAGTAGAGGAACAATCATGAAACATTAATTTCCCAGAAGACAAACTGATAAAGTCACTTGTTACTATTTTACTTTCTAGCTCCTAAGATGTTCAGCCCTACTAGTTAGACAGACTAAGCTAGGAAATCAACTCTTGATAAAGAGTTATTGAGATTGTCTGTAACAACCTTTTCTTTGCACATTGTTTCAATTTGCACATTTCTTTGTGCTTTCTGTTATTATAGACAATGAATCACATAGGTATCTGCCTGGATTCATTCATTCATTCAAACTTTAAAAAAATATTTGGTTCCCTTTGCGTAAATAACAGTTCCTGCATGCAATAAAGGTCAACATTATCTTCCTGACTCTCTATACTTTACAATTTCAACGTATCTTTGACTTTTGTCTGAACAGTATAACTTTGCCAAATAAAGCAGCCATCTACCATTTTATGTGCCAAGAGTGTCTGATTCTGAGGGTAGTTTGGGGTTCTTTATTGAATTGTATTAGCTTCAGGATCTTGTGTGCTGTGCAGTAATGGCACTTGGATTTTCAGGGCTGGGGTGGTTCCCACTTTTATTATCAATAAACATTGGAAAATCTAACACAGTAGATGTATATACAGATTCAATCCACAGTCTCAAGAGAAAGAATCCTCCTATACAAGGAGGAGGAATATGAGGCCTGCAATATTTGGCCATATTTATTATAGTGCAATAAAGATTGTACAATAAAAATATTATCCAACAACAAACGTAGAAGTAAAATACTGTACTATAATACAATAATAGGATGTCATCTTATGTTTGCTACCCAGAATTACCACTGCAAGATGGGTAGTTATAAAAATTGATAATATAAACAAGCAAATAAATAAATTTCAAACATATGCATTTTACAAAATAGTAACTACATTATTATTTGTTAATAACTCTCTGTCTTATATATAGTGAATAAGTATTAAAACCAAAACAAATTAGTATGATAACTGAAAAGCAACAAAATAAATGTGTATGCAAAGCCTAAAATTACATATAGATATGTTTTAAATGTTTAAAAGATGAGTATTTATGTCAGAGTGACCTTTCTTCATACAAATATGAAAACTATCTGATACATGCCCAGAATTCTAAATACCTCACATATTTTAAACATCACCTGATAATCAATTAATAATTAACCATGAAGGGTTTTCATGCTAAGGTTATTATGATGGCATCAGACTTGCTTGAAACATGATTAATAGTCTCCTGAACTCCAGTGCAGAGTTAAACTAATATTTATGGGTTAGGAAACAGCAATTACAGTAGCTTTTAATGTGAACAAGTTTATCCTCTCCATTCTTTTATTTCTGTCTCCCTTTTTTTCCCTAAGTAAAGACAGTTGGCTCATATCTGGGAAGGATCTGAAATGCTTGCTTGTAGAGAACCTATGACAATAATGGCTAACCTTTTTGCCATCACGTGCCAAAAGTGGGGCGAGCACGGGGTATTGTGTGTATGTGCGCCAACACCCATAATTCTATATGCCCCACCTGCGCATGTGCACCCCCACATACTCCTGCTTGTGGCACGCAATTGCACGGAGGGGCAGTTTTTCACTCTCCCCAGGCTCCAGAGCCTTTCTAGGAATCTGGAGAGGGTGAAAATAGCCATTCCCACCCCTTGGAGGCCCTCCAGAGGCCATAAACAGCCTGTTTATTGACTTCTGGTGGGCCCAGAATGCCTGAAAATCAGCTAGCCAGCGCATGCATGCACACCAGAGCTGAACTCGAATGCCCACTGATATGGCTCTAAATGCCACCTGTGGCATCCATGGCATAGATTTGCCATCATGGGATTATGACATTGGATCAGAGCTGCATGTCAGAGTTGGAAGTAGCCTGTCAACAATTCATAACACCAGGAGGAACTAGTCCCCATGATTTTTCCCCCCATAGAGTGAACATCAAATGGGAAGATGCTGCCATGGATAGAATTCATTGGAAGAAGCTTGCTGCCCTATGTGCTTCATGCAAAAGGAACCAATAATGATGATAACACTTAATCCTGGTTGAAATTTTGTCTTTGTTAATGAGAAAACATACATTGAGATATATATATAAGTACTGATTCTAATAAAAAGACACATTGTATACACCAATACAAGAGTCATTTACAATATATAGTGCAACCACTGAGACCATCATGCACAGGACAGATGGGCAGAAGACTAACACAATGCACCCATGACTATATTAGCTAGCATCAGAAGATATGAAGAACTACTCAATTTCACAACATATAGACAGACTCAATCAGTTTCAGCTGGGAAATTGTGAATATCATTTAAAACAGGGTAAATATATAAAAAAATGCTAGGGAATTCCCATATTTATTTATTTATTTATTTAATCATATTTATTATTATTATTATTTATTTGATTTATATACCGCCCCTCTCCTCGCGGACTCGGGGCGGTGCACAGCCAGTCACA
>JANHFP010006246.1:26965-48549 GCA_032468135.1 Calamaria suluensis | reverse complement strand
GCATGATGTCAACTTGGCCACGCCCACCAAGCCACGCCCACAGAACCGGTGGCAACAATTTTTAGATTTCACCCATGGTTACAATGCAATCAATGATCAACTAATATTGGCTGATTTCACGAACAACCATTTAATATGATGATCAATCAAATTTAGGCTCTAAGCACTGATGGTCCAGAGGAAGAGGAGGCGGATGACTTGATTAAGTTCAATTTTAGATTGAAAGAATAGATCAACAAGATGTGCTATAAGACTGGAATACCTAAGTGGAAACATGAAAGGCAAAAATGTAGTTATATTGTAGGGTTTCATGAATTAAAATGAAGTAGGAGTCTGAATTATCAATTTCTGCCACCCTGATGATTTCTTCATAGCTAACGTTGACCTCAGACTACCAAAACCAGGTCTCTATACATGGACATTACCAGATGAATTTCAGTATACAGAAATACATGTTACTATGTTTTTGCTAAAAGAAGGTTGAAAACTCAATGACAGCATCAAAGACATGGCCAGGTGCTGACTGCAGAACAGACCATGAATTGTTTGTGTTCAAACGCCAAGTTAAGCTAAAGAAGAAGAAAGACAGTCAGTTTCCACAAGGTGATCTTGAATTTATACTCTCATTCCCAAGGAGAACATCATGAATTGCTTTGTAGCCCTGAACCTCATTGAAAAAAAACCCCACAACCCAGAGGAATTATGGAATGAATTTAAAGAAGTAGTTAAAGATTCATATAGAAAGAGACTGACAAATATGAAGAAAGAGAAAAAAGCAAACTGGATGTCAGAGCAAACTGTGGAAATTGCCAAGAGGTCCCTGAACTCAGGAGGTTAAAACCTCAGGTTGGTATGCTAAAGGATGCCAATCAACAGATAACCAACTCAAAGGACATCAAAGGAAGACGGAAAGAGTATATATTAAAACATTCTACAGTAGAGATGACAACATCCAGGATATCTTAAAAGATATTCCTTATTTTACAAGAACCTCTAGTACTAATAGTTAGATCAGCACTCCAGTCATTAACAAGTCATAAGGCTACAGGAATTAATGGAATGCCCACTGAACTATTGCAAGCAACAGAGAAGAAACGCAAAGGATCTGCAAGCCCTTGTACTAAAAAAAAGGGACTAAAATTAAATATAAAGCACAGACTAAACTAATGACAGCAGATAGAACAATCAGCCTTAGAATTGACAATGAAGATATTGAAGTAGTGTATTGATTCAGCCTTTTAGGATCAACCATGAACAGTAAAGGAACATGCAATTAAGAAATACAGCACAGGCTAGCACTTGGAAGAGCAGTCAGGAAGGCCTTGGAAAAATATTCAAATGCTGTGATGTGTCTATAATTACAAAGATCAGAATTGTGTTCCCTATGATTTACTGTGGAAGTGAAAGTTGGGCCTTAAAGAAGCAACATGGGAAGAGCTTTGAAGAGCTCTGAACTTTGGTGTTGGAGAAGACTTGTGAGAATACTGTGGTTAGCCAAGAAAACAAACCAATGGATCATTGAAGAATCAAACCAGAGTTTTCCCTCAAGGGACAAATGACCAAACTCAAATTACTTCAAACCTATTTTGGACATATTATGCAAAGACCCAACTTTCTAGAAAAGGCTGTAATGCTGGGAAAAGGTGGAAGAAAAGATAAGCAAAGGACAACCAGCAGGAAGGTTGATGGACTCTGTTACAATGGCAGTGACTGCACCGTTGGGAGACTTGAAAAAATAGGTTAAGTACAGATTAGGAGATGACAATAATCAATCAATCTAGTTTATTTGTTATCACATGCTAGAAAATTCAACTATACTTTGTGTATTGTGCTATATTAATTTTTGTATATATGGGTTCCAGCATTTTGCAAGAGTGGTCATGCACATTTTCTCTAAGATTTTGATAGTGCAAATTCTTATATTCTCTTCTAAATTTTGCAAGAGATATAAAATCGTTCAACACCCACATTTATTTTGATTCTTACATTCTAAAGCATGCACATAATATATGATAGTTATTACCACTGCTACAGGAATTAGTTGGTGAGAAATAAAGGAACCACATATGAAGATACTGTGTTTTCTGAAGCCAAATTGGTAAGAGTTTTGTACACTGTGATCAAAATAAGATGATGGACCAATAATTGTTTCATCAATTGAATCTGCACAGCAAATAATGGTACCTACCGGTAAATGTGTTCTATAGTATCAGCAGCATAAGTTTTTAAATTTGCAATAATTCAAGCTTACTTGAAGGAGAGCCAGTGTTTCACAATGAACCAGCAGTAGCTGCACATTTATTCCTCAATGAATTGACTGCAGGAATGGATTTCATGCTGATAAGAATAATAGCAGGCTGGCTAACACATCTGTGCAGATATTATCAGTTTTGTACATATCCCTTATGGCTTTCCCCCCTGCTCACTCAATTTCTCTCTGGTTGCTTATTAACCCTTTTAAGAGGTTTTTCGCTGGTTTCAGTTATCAAAGGCATTACAGATGAAAAGCTTAACTGGGTAACTATTAGAGAGTCATATGACTTTAGGAAACCATAGAGATCAAGGGATATGACTTAAGATTATACGATCAAGTCCCTTTTTCCTCTCTCTGAACAGACTATACAACAAAGTACACAAAAGTAACATATGTAAAACAAAGATAATGATCAAATAAACACACTTGTTGTTCCCCAAGCAGAAGACTGCTTTCTTATCCCTTCCTCATTTTACACGGACATTCTCTTCTACTGAATTTTAGAGCTCACTCTGATCAGAATTATTTTTGTTCCAAAAGTGTGCAAATTACAGCTATTACCAATCAGAATACTGAATTGGTAGATAAGCTGGTATGAATTAAATATTGTTAAAAAACAAAACTGAGTACAATGACCAATGCTAATGATGAGTGGTCCAAAACGTAAAGGGACAAGGACGTTTTTATGCCTCCAGTGGGATGAATTAAACATTGTTAACAAAAAACAGAGGGCAATGATTAATGCTAATGACGATTGGCCCCAAACGTAAAGGAACAGGGACATTTTTACACCTCAAGCAGGATGGTGGGGCAGGGGGGGGGAGGGCAGGGAGAGAAGCAAACCTGCTTTGAGGTATTCTCTATCTCTATGGTTACTACTATAATTAAGAGATCAAGCAGCTTTAAGCCTTTATGGAACCTTTTTTATTATGGCTTCTTACTCTCTCAGACATATTTCCAGTAATCAATGAGCTCGACTCCATCATCAATAGAATATTGGACAAAAGTGACTATTCTCTGTATTTTGTATACAAAGAAGGCCATTAGGTTAATAATGACTTTCTGAATGGGTCACAAGAAGTGTTAGCAGGTGTACTTATCACAGATCCCTACCTCATGTCCTCTGTCTTGCACAGGACATGACTCACTGTCTGCTTCAGAGAACGATCCAGACTCATCGCTAGAGTTTGTTCCATAGGATGGCTCACATTTTATCTGGGGTCTGACTTGGCTGTACATTCCATCTCCCATCATGCTCGGCTCCTGATGCTCAGTGGCCAGGAATCGAGCTCCTTGAGAACAGGGGGAAGATGAAAACTCACACAGAGGCAGGCTGCAGGGAGAGCCACCGCTGCCATCCTCTGCATAAGAGTAGGAGGAACATGAACTGGAGGTCCTTGTTCTGGTTTCCAGAGGAGGAGACCGGGGACAAACTTTAATTGGCACTGGGCAGCTGGTGTTGGGCCGCATCCTTCCTAGGAAATGGTCAGCTGTTTGTCCAGTGTGAGCATACGCCTGGCAACTGGGAAGAGATTGGCTGCTCCCTGCCCACAGACCTTTTGGCACAGTCTCGGTGAAATCTTTATCCAAGCTGCTCATGCCAGAATATGAATGCACCGAAGTGTTGACTTGGTCACAAACATTTGAAGAGAATATAACAGTCCTCCTGTCCACCTCACCTTCCTGCTTACAAAGACCTTCAACAAAGCCAGGACCTCTTAGAGGGGATCCTACTGTAAAACTGGAAGCATCCTTCTGAACAGCTTGGGAGAGCCCATAACTGCCCACGAAAGGGACATAATCAGCTTTATGGTCATCCTGAGTTGTCCCCTTGTCAAAAGGGCATGCTGGATTTGCGGCAAAGTGCTGTTGGGAAGTACTTGGGAAGCCATCTAAGTCTATCGTTTTTGTTCGGTTGAAGAAAGATCTTACGCAGGAAGGAGAGGGGCTATTTTTAGACCTTTCAGCTCCATTGGGACTTGGCTGTTTTCGGTCCATTTCAACATCCTCTTCTTTATCCCTGACACCAGTCTCATCTCCAGAGAGGCAAAGCGTGATGTTTTCTTCGTTGTTTTCCTCATTTCTAGGCTCACTTTTAATTTGCCCAACATCAAGTTCTGGTTTGAGGTCATCACCTGAACCTTTTTCATTGAATGTGCTTGTGAAACCTGAGGTACTAACATGTGATGCGTTGTAGACATTCTTGGTACAAGCTAGCTGGTATTTCTTATACCTGGGGTAGCGTGTTACTACTTCTTTATCCAAACTATCCTTGCCATCATCCAGTATTTCCGGGTCTGGCAGCATCCCTTCCTCCTTACTGGCTCCAGACGTGGCGGGTTCAAAGTCAAAGGGCTCTGAGTGTATTCTCTCTCTTGAGCAAGATATCTTTGAAGTCTCTGACTCCATCGTTTCTTCCTCTTCTCCCTCCGAGTTCTCATCTTCATGCATCCGCTGGTAGGTGAGATCCTTTTTGCACAGGAACAGGCCATCTTCATTGTTCAGCAGCTGGGTCTGAAGGAAGCTGAAGCAGGAATCCTCCAGGTTGTGCATATGTAGGAATTCGGCACAGTGGATGACCTCTTGTATGTTTTCTCTGCTGAGTAACAGCTTAGCAGTGTAGGCAAACTGCAACAACGGACCAAACCCCTTGGCAGTGACCTGCAATGAAAAACAAAACAAAACATAAAATAGGGAAATTGCCAGCATTACCTTCAGCATTGATATTTTTCCAAGCCCCTCTAGTATATTAGCCAGCACTGGAAAATGCTTCCCTTAATTAATTGTTTTGTCTTTATATTTTCATGTAATAGTAATAATCTAAACAATACATTCAACAAATGATTCAAGGACAATGAGATTTCTAGCACTTGCCAAATAGTATTTGGTCTAGGAACATCCTGGATATCAAGTGTTTCATGAGTGCATAACAATCAACTTTATGATTGTCCTCTAAAGCAGGCTTTGCAATTAGAATAAAGTACATCAGCTATGATTAAATCTATTCTTTTGAAAAACTATACCATACTTTCCCACAGAAACTGCATATACAATATTTAATTTGTATTCAGTTTAGCTGGGTCAAGTTCTCTATTGCTGGAAGAAACTTTAATTAAGTGGCTCTTCAAAAAAAAGTCAGGATCCTTGGGAAGCAGGTAGAATTTAATCTGAGCAAGTAACAAGAATAATTCTCACTTTGCCTGTGACATTTAATCATGTGTTTAGAAAGATAATTTGGAGGTCAATTTCTCCATCGGCAATATGCCTAGGCTGCCACAACCATTACTCAATTACTCTGGAGATACAGCAACCATTTGGCAGACTGAGTCAAACCAGCCAAGTTTCTAATTTCAACCTCCCCATATTTTTTTTTAATTCACGTTCCCTGTGTAATTTTATCTCCCGAGAATACAAAACATGATATTGCACTTACAGAGCACACCCACTAGGTGGAAGAACTGCTAAAGAAATAAGCTGTCCTCTTAATGTATTTTTAAACAGTACCATACTTTCCCTTGATGAGGTCTATGCAAAACATTTCACTGACTCAGAACATTCCACTGTGCATTTTTCACTCAAGCTGAGTCAAGGCTTTCAGGCCCCTAAAACTGCAGCATTCCAGACATCTGCTCCTTGTGTTTTGCTCCAGAGGATTTTGCATGCAATCTCTTTTGCAGGAATTGCCACACCATCATCTCAGACACACAGCTGCTTGCTCTCATACATGAGGCAAAAATCTGAAGGTGGGTGGGAGTAGGGAGCTAATTCTCTTACAACAGGCACTAGGTATGATTATTATTATTTTCAAGCACTACAGCAGGAAAGTTTACAGATTGAAGGGAACCTTTAGCAAGGATTGTTGGAAATAGTAGAGATCAGTGCTGATGGTTCAAATATGTAACTTCCATAACTAAAGACAAGCAAGGCTTCCTGGGAACTAAAAATGTTCGTTAGCCAAAAGCTTTGCGAAAATTGACTTGCTCTCACAAACGTTGCTGATATTTAGAATGCTAGAACAAGAAAACAGACATTTGAGGATTATAAAGTGGTTACAGGGGGGAAGTTTAAAACTGTAAATATTGTTTGTTTATAATGTTACAGCTATACACTGGGTTGTTGCAAAAAGATCCCCACCCTACCAAGATCTAAGCATAGTACACAAAATTATCTGCTACATCTTACCTGTCAATGACTACTTCAGCTTCAATCACTATAATTCACCAGCAAACAATCGATACAAATTCAAGGTCAACCGTTCTAAACTCGATTGTAGAAAATACGATTTCAGCAACAGAGTGGTCAACGCCTGGAATGCTCTACCTGACTCCATTGTTACAGCCTCAAAACCTCACAGCGTCAACCTCAAACTGTCTACAATGGACCTTACCCCATTCCTAAGAGGTCCATAAAGGGGGAGTACATAAGTGCACCAGCGTGCCTACTATCCCTGTCCTACTGTCCCCATTTATCTGTACTTACTTCCTTTGTTTATGTTTATATCTATATCTGCTATCTTGTACATATTTGACAAATAAATAATAAATAAAATATGTTCTAAGCAAACTAAGTTTTAAGCAGCATAACTAAGAGTATGGATAGCATATAAAAATGACCTACAGTATTCATGATGCAAATAAAATGTATGGATTTTTAATTTATTTTTAAACATTGCTTTAAAACCAATACTTCAAAAGCACTGACCTGTTGGGTCTTCTATTAAATAAATCAGCTTTTGATGTCTACACAGATTGGATGGATTCTTACAATTTTAAATTAAATCAAAATATGATTGGATGATTTTGGTTTAGAATGTTGGATGAACCCTGCCATTATGGTTTAGAAAAAAATCAACTGTTCATGTAATTCATGTAATTGTGTGTAAACACGGACATTCTAACTTGGCATCTGAACCTTGAAAAGTGTCCATTCAGGACCAACATGTCAAAAAGCCACCTGTCACATCTTTTTATTGTTAACCTCTATGAATTCTATGACACCACTTCTTATGTTAGGAAAACAGGTCCAGGAACATTGAAATCTCCATGAATTTAATTTAGATTAGCTGTAATCCAAGCAATCCTCCCCTTTTATAGAGTTATAAACACCTATATGGAACTTGAATAGTTCTTCCATGACGCTAGATGCTCTTGTCCATGCCAAGACATAGAAAGGTAGGAGATAAAAGTTCAATTTCTTTTTTAGTCAAGAAAGATTTTGACCGTCCTGGGCAAACTGCTCATTTTTTGTTTGCTTGCAAGGCAGCTGAGATGATTAAAATGAAGAAATTATATAATGATATTGTAACAATAGAAGAATTAGAGAAATTTATACCTTGAGCTAAGGAAGTCTGATAGCTCAAAGATATTGTTTTTCTACCAGATTTTACTCTGGTTCAGTGAAAATTCCTGTCTCTAACTCATATCTCTCTATGAATGTCCTTTTTTGAAATATATAACTTTTCAAATTGCTTGAGTCATCTTCAGTTATTATTTATACAAAATGTGGCATTTAAGTACAAATGGCTTTCTGGTGCATATGCTTAACATTTACTTTTTATGCCTGCATGAAGCCCCAACTTTTATTTGCTAGAATAGGCTTTTTTCCCCAATGGCACCATTTATTAAAAAGACAAAAAGTTGGGTATATCTTTGCATTTTGTATTCTTAGTTTTAAAAGTTGCCATGTACATTATCAGCTCTCTAGTAAAAGTGACAGACAGATATGTCTGGCACTTCCAAATGCAGAGCTGCTTAGATGCAAACTTTATCACGTCATCTTTGCAGATTGCAGTTAAATTGTTTGTTTTTAACAAATATAGGACATTGATATTCAGAGTGAAAGAATACATAAATTTTATGATGATGAACAAGCTATTGAAAAAACAACAACAAATCTTCATTAGGCTAAAGTGGTTTATGGTGACTTTTAAATTATGCATCTCAAACTAAATTACCATCAGTTCCAGTATCCTTTGGCAAAAGCAAAATGTATGATCACGCTTTTGGCATTGACATAGATCACTTTCCTGAACCCATGTCCCCAAGACGTGTTAGAATTGCAATCCCCAGAATTCTCAGCAGCATTGGCCACGGTGGTTGACAATTCTGAGTGTTGCAATGCCAATACTTTCTGAACTAGGTTGGACAAAGCAAATATATGGAAAATAATGATGGAAAGCTTGTCAACACAACCAAATCAACAGCACTTGTTTTCTCCTAAATTCAGAGGGTAGGGTAGTTAGGAAAGTCAGTTACGTTTTGTTGGATGTCAAGGCTTATATTTTGGGATAAACTAATAGTACTGTTTTTTCAACTTTTAAAGCCTAAACAGCAGGAGGGCTGTTTATGAGAGGATAACACATAATTTCAAAAGAACGTTTCTTGATATTAGAGATCTAAAATAACCGCCTCTTGGTTGGGTGAACAGTAGGGAGCCTCCTCTCCTGCTATCTTCACCTTATGAAGTGTAACTCGTTTTGAGTCTCACACTTGCCTATCTTCAGAAACCAAGGTCAAGACCAGATGTGGGTTTCAGCAGGTTCTGACCAGTTCTGGAGAACCAGTAGTGGAAAGTTTGAGTAGTTCGGAGAACTAGTAGTAAAAATTCTGACTGGCCCCGCCCCCATCTATTTTCTGCCTCCCGAGTCCCAGCTGATTGGGGGAAAATAGGGATTTTACAGTATCCTTCCCCTGGGTGGGAATGGAGATTTTACAGTATCCTTTCCCTGACATGCCCACCAAGCCATGCCACGCCCACCAAGCCACACCCACAGAACTGGTAGTAAACAATTTTGAAAGTCACCATTAATCAAGAGCTTCTTCAGCTACTGGTAATATATAGCCTGATATTTTTACTGGATTTTAATAGTCTACATTTTAAATAGCCAGATTACCTACTCAATAAGTAAAATGAAAGACAAAAAACTGAAAGGCTAAATAAGTAAACGAATAATGAATTCTGCAGATTAATTTCTCATAATCTACTCCTGCTTCCCTTTTTCTCCCTCTGGTCACATGATCAAAATTTGGGCATGTATTTATAACAATTGCAGCATCTCAGGGTCATGAGATCACCCTTTGTGACTTTCCCAGCTGGCTTCTGACAAGCAAAGTCAATGAGGAGAAGCTGGATTTTGCTTAATAACTGCTTTATTAACTTAACAACTGTAATGATTCACTAAACCACGGTCATAAAACCAGGTGTGATTCATTTAAGCCTTGCTTGGCAATGGGAATTCTGGTCCCAATTCTGTTTGTAGTTTGAGGATTACCTATAGCTAGTCATGTATTTCACATAAGAATGGTCCAGTCAGTTGGCCCAATAGTTGCCTATGTGCCACACCAGGAAGTACTGTGTATTATCCAGGGCAGTGATGGTGAACCTTTTTTGGCACAGTGCCCAAACTGGAAAGTATGTCTGTGTGTGCATGCATGTGCGCGTACTGGAAACCAAAGACCAACCTGTCTGTGCGAATGCATGCGTTGGAAACCAGAAGAGCAGCTGGCGATAGTGCGCGTGCCCACAGAGAGGGCTCTGCGTGCCATAGGTTTGCCATCACAGTACTAGATGGTGAACAGCCAAAACTAATAAAAATTACACAAACAAATAAAAAGTAGTGGCATTGCCACTAAATTTATCTCTTGCATGGAAATGTTCAGGAAGGTGAAGATGTCATATATTTATTTTACTTATATCCTCCCTCAACTCATTCTGAGAATTGACTCTGGAATCAATGCAAAGTGTTAACACAAAAGCTTGATCAATACAAAATGTTAATTTTGTTCTGTATAATTCCATGACTGAATATTGTGTACAGTATTAGCTGATTACTACTGGGAAGGGGCATCATTTTAGCTGAGTTTGCTCAACCGAGTCAGACAATATTGTTTGGATAAAGGACAGCAAGTGTAGAAGACTGTAGCTGTCTGCAAGTTCAGGTTTCATCTGCTCTCTGTGCTCACT
Organism: Calamaria suluensis; assembly: GCA_032468135.1. Lineage (NCBI taxonomy): Eukaryota > Metazoa > Chordata > Lepidosauria > Squamata > Calamariidae > Calamaria > Calamaria suluensis. The sequence continues at coordinate 38,333 of JANHFP010006246.1, read as the reverse complement.
CTGAATTTATACTTACAGTAGATTATTGCCACAGTACAGTGAATCTCAAACAAGGCTACAGTTCTAGCTGCTAGTATCATTACAGCTGCACAGCTTATTAACAGCATAAACAAACTTATAAACACTCAAGGAAAATGACTGCAATTAGTGCTGACTGAATGAAATACGAACAACAAAATGTTATTCTGATTCATTTACTTTCCATATGATGAAAAACATAACCTTTGGCATGATGAATCATCTTATGTTTAGTAATTAGAAAATTAATATCACAATTTAGTACCCCTTAACTAAGAGAGATTCCCATTTGGCAAATTTAGTAGCTTCATAATTCACTTTCAAATACGCTTTATTTTCCAATATAAGAGGAGGACTATGCACTGAGTTATATGTACAGTGACAGAGCAGGTGATGTCATGAAGGATGAAAGTCATTTTCAGGAGTAAATTACTGCAAATCTAGTGAAAAGATATCACATCAATGTACATTCAGCTACAAACTAATTTAACCAAGCTACAAACACAGGGCGGTAGAGAGAGAGAAAGATATATGTCCAGCTATTTAGTTCTAATTCACACAGAGAACAGACATTTGACTTGCTGAGTATCCTTCTCTATTTTCTATAATCAAAGCTTTTTTGGTTAATTTTTCCTTGCTTTTCTGGCAGATAGCTAGCTCCTCTCTTAAGTGAACATCTTCTTCCTAGGCAGCTCTAGGAAAAATTGGCTCTTGTTTTTATGAACGTAATTTATCATCCTGCTATTTATGTCTGAGAAAGCTTTAGTCTTCTTGATTCTGCCATTCAGAGATGAAAAAGAATCAGGAAAGGACTAAAAATTTAACAAGTATGTTTTCAAGCAATCATTCCAAAGTGGTGCATGGAATCTGAACACGTAAACTGGAATAAATGTTAGGATAAGCTGGCTTCATTTTTAAGTACTTCGGAGGATTCTAGTAAGCCTCACAAAACACAGTAATTAAAGTTAATTTTTTATCTTCTCTCATAGCTTTAATCAACCTTGTAACACTTAATATTCTTCGTTCATATAAAATCCATTAAAAGCTTGCATAGGAGAATATCTTAGGGACATGTCTGCAGAAGCAGCAAAATACACATGGCTCTTGAATCATGGATTATGAAGCAACTTGGTTCATTTTAAATTCATTCATTCATTCATTCATTCATTCATTCAATTTTATTTATTTATTTGTTTATTTTATTTTATTTATTTATTTAATTTCTATACCATCCTTCTCCCAACAGCTGGGACTCGGGGCGGTGTACAATAATAAAAACCCAACAATCAACATCCAATAAAAATTTAAAACTAAGAATTACTAAAAATTTTAAATAGTTAAACATTATGAATATTAAAATATTAAAATAATTAGAATTAAGAATTACTTTAAATTAAGAATTAAGATTACTTTAAAACTACCCCCTCTGACACCTAATAAATAGCTAGGCTAAACATCATTTAGATGTTTGCCTTTTAACACAGATAATATGAGTCATACTGTATTTATACCTGGACTGATTCTGAAAAGGAAAATAAACCAAACTCTAAACTGCTGATGTTTAATGGCAAATTGAGATATAATGGGTTTAAGATGTGTTCACAGGAAAACTGGGCTATTTTAGACACTGACAACAGATCTGTAGGGACAGCAACTTAGAACTGGTTTGGATAGTGACATATAAATTTAATAAATAAATACATTTTTAAAAATGAGGTACTTCCAAATCAACAGTCCCTTGGCCAGGGGTGTCAAACACTTATTTCATTGAGGGCCATATCTGGGTTGTGTTTGACCTCGGGGGGGCGGGGGATGTGTGTGTGTGTGGCTGGGGTGAACGTGGCCAGCTGGTGGTGGTTTGGATGGGACTGGGGGGGAAACCATTGTCTCCAGTGGAGGAAGGCGAGACCAGGGAGAGGGCCAAATCCTTGTCCTCCAGAGGAGCCTCGTAGGCTGGTCCTTTGCTGTTTCCAGGATGGCCCTGCCAGCCAGATCTAAGCACCCCGCAGGCTGGATCTGGCCCACGGGTCTTGAGTTTTACATCCCTGCTCTAGACTATCAAAATAAAGGCAATCTTTGGCTATTTCCCCCTTGCTATTCTGTCCCAGAAAAATCAGAAGAATAAAAGAAAGTCAGAAAGAGAAAGCATTCATGGTCTCTTAAATACTTCTAAAAATCTGTAAGTGCCATGCTTCAGATAAATCACCCTTAACCAGAACCACTCAACATCAAGGCAATACAAGGCACTACAGAACAAAAGTTCTCTGTACCAGCAGGATTATTTGATCTGCACACTATTGAAACCTGCAAAATGAATGTGGAGCTGACTTAGCATTTTTCTTCTTGAAGGTTTCTTTTCTACCATTTGCTCTATTGTTTCTCAGTTCCTTCAATTTCCTCTTATTTAAGCCACTGCTCTATTGTTGTTTGCAATTTTTTCTTTTTCTACAGTTTTTGTACCTATCTTTCCAATCTCGCTGCATGCTTATAAAAGACCATAACAAACATGATAAAAGTCTGAGAAATAAAGCCAAAACAGGCAATTTCCTTCATCCAGGCTGATTATACAAATATTTTACTATGAATTAGGACACAAGTCAACTTCTTCTAAAACCTCACTGCTGCATTTTCTGCATAAAAAGTCACTGATTTTTTTTACAGTCCACGTGGCTTTCTCTTTCTTTCTTTCTTTCTTTCTTTCTTTCTTTCTTTCTTTCTTTCTTTCTTTCTTTCTTTCTTTCTTTCTTTCTTCTTTCTTCCTTTCTTTTTTTCACTCCCCTTACTTCAATCTCTTTGACAGCATAAGTAGGTCAGTCAAATATGGGTCATTCTGAAGAGTCATTGTTCCAGAGTAAAACTGTACTTGGATTCAGCTCCAGCTCTGTGGCTTGCAGGTTTTTTTTCATTTGGGAAGTAACTATGTCATCACTGTAGATATTTCTAATTTTAGAATGCTAAAGTGTATTGAAAATATACTTCTATTGAAAAGGCAATGCATTTTTAATTCAAATACAGAAAAATCTGAAATTATATATATATATATTTTAGCACAGTGATTTCACCTGGGAACTGCCTGTGAAGTAGAAGCTAAGGATTTTCCTTAAAGGTAGGGAAATCTTATTTTAAAAGGCCAAAATATGCAGCATTTTAGAAATCGCAAACTTTTTTTTCCTATGATTCTTTCCTATATTTTTTTGGCCTCTGGTTTCATTATAACCTTCGTCACTATGAGAAGGACAATACTATAAAACTAAAATTTAAATGTTTAACAGTTTAGTGATAATCCTGTGCTCCAGTAAGGGCTGGTGCACCGATCTACACATCGCTCCTGCATGTTTGAAAGCTAGGCAAGCTACTTTTAATGGCATCTCCCATTCCTTGGGATTGGGCAGGCCTAAATGCCCAAGGATAACCTCCCAGCAGAAGAAATACTTTCAGAAGTGCGGCAAAAGAACTCAAAGGAATGGCTTTCAATGGGAGCACTTTGATGGCAATTTAGCTTAGCTAATCCAATCTCAGCAAAACAGATCTACCAGAACTACTGAAGTTCCCAAATTCAAGCAAGAATCTTTACATATTCAACAATATGTAAACATCTAATTTTCATTCTCTGAAAGAAACAGCGTGTCCAGTTACTTTTAAAAGTATACCATATTCGTAATATCATATGTGCGGCATGCATTACCAAGACAATGGAAACAGTTAACATCACCACTTTCTAGTGTGTAGTGAAAAAAGTCCTATACATAAAAAAAGAAAAACAACACACACTTCCCTTCATGATTAAATAAGATGAGATGGGAAGCAGTCCAGCAGTTATTTCAAAAATCTACAACAGGGACAAGAGCATGTTGAAGGGGCAGGGAAAAAAAAAGAACTGTACATTTCTTCATAGAAATAACATTAAGAGATTCTATATACAGAAAGCATTAATATACAAGATGAGATGTGGTGGCACAGTGGTTAGAATACAGTATTGCAGGCTAATTCAGCTCCATTGCCAGGGGTTTGATCCTGACCAGCTCACTTGGCCTCTCATTCTTCCAGGGTCAGTAAAATGAGGACCCAGATTGTTGGGGGGAAATATTCTGACTCTGTAAACCACTAAGAAAGGGCTATAAAGCGCTATGAAGCAGTATATAAATCTTAAGTGCTATTGCTATCTGTACATACCCCTACAAAAATCGATACTAGCAAGATCCTTATTTAAGAAAGGCTCTAGCCAACTTCTGCTTGGGAACATGGAAAGTTGTTTACATGGAACAGAGGCTGGGCCAGGTCATTTGATCAGAATGGTATTATAACTGTGCTAGCTGAAGCCACTCCTTTGGTACAAAACAGAAGCAATTAAAAAAAAGAAGCATACCGCATTTAGTAAATAGAGCAAAGTCACTGGTCTGGAAAACAAAACAAAACAAAATCTTACTAAGTCAGAATCCATGCTAACACCAAGACTGTTACTAATAAATAAAAGACCTTTGGGAAGAGTGCTGAGTGTACACCAGATCTATTTTCAGCCTGCATCAGCAGCTGCTACCCCTGGATCACATCTTTATTCATACCCCAACACTGTACGTAATCACTGGAGTGCTGCAACCAGTAAGATAATGAAAGAGCCCAGCATAAATCTGTTCTTGAGTGGAATGCTAAATGAGAAAAATAATGCAAAAAAGGGGAGGGGGGAAAAATAAACCACATTTTTGAAGTCATTAAGAAGAAAGACTTTGACATATGAAGTGTTGCAGCCATTAATAGCACTTATCATATAGAGTGGAGACAAAGAGACAGATTAATCAAACTGACAGAACCGGGACATTTTATGCTAATGTGGTCTCTTGGGTTTTTGTTTGTATTCCTCTGTGCCTGAAAAACTGATACTATTACAGAGGAGCAAGCTGGAAAAACAACATGCAACAGATCATAAAAATTCATATGGCACATAGCAATGCTAAAAGTATTGGAAAAGCAAAAGTGGGGAACAGGGCAGAGGAAGTGCTTGTGATAAGGACGCAAACATGTTTAGGAATGCTTTCTATTGATACATCGTACAGATGTAATGATTTGTAAAGTATACAACTTTTTCTTATGTATTTATCCATATATTTTTAATTTTTAAAACAATAAAAGTTATTATTTTTTTTTAAAAAAAGGAATGCTTTCTATTCATATCTAACAACATTTTCTCCCATTCCATGTCTGAATCACCGAAAAGACAAAGGAAGGGAAGGGATCTTTGGTCAAAATGATGTACTGGGAGGAGAGGATAAGGCATTTTACTTAGATTTTACCTATATCAATCCTCTCATACTCTATAATAAAGGAAAGTTGTTAAAGAGTTTTGTTACTGTTGTGTTTTGAGAGCTGAAGTCCACAAGAGAGAGGTAATGTGACTCTTTTGTGTACAAGAACTGCCAGGCTCCAGTGCCACTGTCTAGTAAACTAGTAGAAACTGTCTAGAAACTAGTAAAGACTTCTGCCAAATAAAATCTCATAAAGTAGTTGTCAGAAAGAACAAACAACAAAATGAACTAGCTGAATCAATCATTTAATTTTGCATAAAGCAGCATTCTCTATAGTTTGTACTTCAAAAACCAAGAAAGGAAGTGAAAAGCGGAGCCGAAATGATCTGATATGACAACATGATAGCATCTGGATTTACTGTCCTCTAAAGTAGAGATCACCAACTAGTGGTCCATGAGAAAATTTTGGTGGTCCGCAGCTGCTCTGGGATGACCAATGGCCAGTCCTGACTAGAGCTCTAGAATATGGGACTGGCCAGGAGGCTCGCGATGGGGCTGCAAATCTCCATTATAGAGGGAGCTATGTGCAATTTTGAAGGTGGTGCAACATGCAAGGAGTAGTGCAGGCTTTGCTGGACAGAACAAGGCAATGGTGCAAGAGGTGGTGGTGGTGCAGGCGGGATGAAGCAATGGGTGATGGCAACCTGCAGCTCTTTTTTCCCCCTGTTGTGGTTTCCTGTTGGTTGAACACACCAGTGGCTGTCTCCACCCCTCACCCTCCCAGTCATTCCTCGCTTGGCTGCAGAAGGGAAGGGCAGGGGATGGAAATTGCTCCATTTTCCAGACCTGGAGCAAAGCTTCATCTGTTGCTGGATCTCACAGGTGTTTCTTACGGCCCTTGTTGATACTCTGCACAGCTCAGTCTCTTGGAGAGATGTGCAATTTCCTCTCAGCCCCGAGACACTGGCCCAGCCCAGCCATTTCTTTTCACCACTGCTGTCAACTTCGAAAACCTTTGTATGGAGATTTTCAAAGCTGCCAATTTGAGTTAGGAAACAGTTAACATATAAAATGATGTGACGTAGAGAAGGGTGGAGTGTATTGGAGGAGGATATTGAAAGTTCTGTTTCCCGCTGAAACTTCCATTCTTGTGCAGCATTGAAAGAGTTTAGCCAGCTTCTTTTTGTTACCAATAAAAGAATGAATTTGAATGTCTGGAGAATTCATTATTGGGGAAAATGTTGCTGGGTATCTCTGACAACTGCTGTTGGCGCCTCCATGGCTCTCGCAGCAGTTAAATTTAGTGCACTCCACAATAGGGGAAACAGCATCCCCTTCTCCTCCTGGATGCCCATTACAATATGGAGCATCGGTTGCAGCCTGCTTGGGCGAATGTGTCGGGGCAGAGAGGAAGTTGTGCGTCTCCCCGAGTGACTGAGGGGCATTCAGCACCAACAAAGGCCGAAGAAGTGCCTGAGAGACCCAGAGAGCTCCAGAAAATCAGAATGAGAGAGAGAAAGAAAGAGATATGAGGGAGAGACAGACAGACAGACAAAGAGTGGGGGAAGAGAAAGATGAGCGAGACAGATGAGCGAGACAAAGAGAGAGGGGGAGAGATGAGAGAGAAAAAGAAAGATATTTGAGAGAGAAACAGAAAGAAAGAGAGGGGGGAAAGAGGAGAGAGAGGAAGATGAGAGACAGAGAGAGGGAGACAGACAGGCAAAGAGAAAGGAGGGAGATAGATAGAAAGAGTAGAGAAAGAGACAGATAAAGGGGGGGACACAGATATGAGAGACAGAAGGGGAGGGAGATGAGCGATCCCAGTGTTTTGTTTTCTATGGGAAACAAGTCCAAATGGGTCTTTGAGTGTTTAAGGTTGCAGAAACAGGTGCACTGGATTTGTATTAGTGGTCCGCGGGATTTAAAATTATGAATTTAGTGGTCCCTGAGGTCCAAAAAGATTGGGTACCTCTGTTCAAAAGCAGGGGTCCCCAATCTCCAGGCCATTATTGGGCAGTTGCCTATTTAGAACCGGGCCATGCGAGCTATGGGGCATGTGTGTGCATGCACTGGCCTGCTGCTTGCACAAGTTGAGCTGTGCGGGCCGGCCCACTGCTCACCTGCCTCAGTTCCCCTCTCCTCCCCCACCAGGCTGCCAAGTTGCAAAGGTTGGGGACCGCTGCTCTAAAGGTATCAGACTATGATACCCATAATTCCTTAGTATTGTCGAAGTTGGTGGAGGGGGGCCTTGGGAATTAAATTCTAAAATATCTCAGGAGGAATAGATTGCACCCACCTGATCACATCACTGGGATTTTTAGACCATGCCCTCCATTTGCTTTTTTTTTTTTTTTTTAAAAAAGAAACTATAGTTGAACTTCAAAATCCACAATATTGTCAATCATGAGCCCCTACTGATTTTCATTGTATGTCATTCTTATTCAGTCTTTCAACAAAACAAAATACACCCCTTCAGAGAGTTGAGCTTTATTGCTTTCACTTGAAGTATTGATGGAGGCAAACTGGCATTCTCCAAAGGCAAAGGGGGAAGGCAAGCAAAAGTAAGAATGAGCACCTGTCAAGTTAGTAGCGGGTTAAACAAATGGAGAAGACCTCAGTGAGCAATTGCTGCAGGCACATGATGGAATTATATTATGTTAGGTCTGTAATATCAGCATCTAGCTATAGCTAGTAGCTACAGTATACTATGAACAGTGGCCTCAGGACTCATGCAGCTTCCAGCTCACTGGAAATATCAAATGTATTTGTTCTTCTGATCACTACTGGTAAAAATAGATGATACTATTCCTTACTACCAAGAGATGAAAAGCACATGAAATTTGTCGGGTAAATTCTATAATAATTTAACATACCTAAATCCCCCCCAACTCAATTCCCCTTTGCATCATGTCCCTCATATAGGTTCATATAGATGCTTGGGAAAACATGTTTTGCAGAATTTATATTCTACAATCTTGTTCAGGATTCAAGGCTGGAATTAAAAAGATTTTAAAGAATACAGATGAATGAGACTCAAGAAAGTCACTGTCAATCAGAGTACATTAACAGTCTCCATGGAGAGAGAAAGGTCCTTAACCTATTTAGCTGTATTGTAAAAACTAGACATATATCTTTTCTTTTATGTACACTGAGATCATATGCCCCAAGACAAATTCCTTGTGTGTCAAGTCACCCTTGGCCAATAAAGAATTCTATTCTATTCTATTCTGTTCTGTTCTGTTCTGTTCTGTTCTGTTCTATTTACTCTACTCTACTCTACTCTACTCCTGAGACTGTTGTATGCAGGACTTCCTAATATATATTTAGCCTTCTGCCTTCTCCTGCTTCCCAACATTTTCAGTCTTCCAGTGTATTTGTAATATCTTGAAATTAGGATTCATAGCTGCCCTATGGACAACTACTGTGCTTTAGTTCAATTAGCAGCTGAGTTAAAGCAGCTTAAGTTGAGCTGGCAGCTTAAGTGTAGTTTTTTCCTATGACTGCATTTTCACATTGACATTTTTACCTAAGGACCACTAATACATGTTAAGAGAAGTTGAACTGTTATTTCTCTTTCTCAAAGATGTTATATCTCTGCCCTGGATCTGTTTTGCTTCCCTATGTATATATCACAAGGGGACTTACTGAACCATGGAAAGAAGAGTGGATATAAGTGGGTAGATTAGGCTTATTAGTACTATTCAGCATCAACATAACATTAATTTTAAGGTTTGATGCTTTAAACCAGGAGTGTCAAACTTACAACCAGTGGGCCACATGCATCATGCACTGGCTACGCCCCCCCCGATTCTTAAGACTTGCTTTAAAAAATGTCAGTCCAAACACTGTTGAAATATAACATACTGTGCAATTAATTCATCCCACTAATTTATAATTAATATACTAAAGGGGATAATATAACATATTGCCATGTTTTACATGTATTTGTTTATTGACTGCCTCCTTTAATGATTGTTCAAAATTATGAATATAAAAAAAAGGAAAGATTTGCAATCAATTGTTACATTTACCACTGTCGCATCTCTAGTCACATGGTCATCATTGGGCACACTGCAAAGGGTCCATATTTATGGTTGTTCCCCTGTCACATAGGCATATGATCACTATTTGTGTGCTTCATGGCCATTTTTTGACAAGTAGTGTTAAGAAGAATGTGGAAATAGAGTCACATGTTTTGCTTAATGACCAAAGAGAAGTGAAGCAGAGGTGGGTTTCAGCAGGTTCTGACCAGTTCTAGAGAACAGGCAGCGGATAATCTGAATAGTTCAGAGAACTAGTAGTAAAAATTCTGACTGGCCCCACTCCCATCTATTCTCTGCCTCCCAAGTCCCAGCTGATCATGAGGAAGTAGGGATTTTGCAGTATCCTTCCCCTGGAGTTGGGTGGGAATGGAGATTTTACTTTATCCTTACCCTGCCATTCCCACCAAACCACACCCACAGAACTATCCCACATCCACATAACTGCCTGTTATGATTATATGGATTTTCAGTTTAGAGATTACAGCACTTAGTGATGGAGTTGCCAGTCTCATTTGTGGTTACTTAAACTGTAACTACATGCTGATACAATCCAAGTGCATAATGATGCATGGAACAAAGGCACTATATGTGACATGTTTGGAGTATATCCAATTGGGCATGGTACTGAATGTATGAATGTAGCTTTTTTTCTGTCTCTCATAATGTTAATGAATGTCAGGGTCAATCATTAAACTAAACTTGGAAGGTTCAGGTCTGATTAAACAATAGATAAATTATAGAACTCACTGCAATTAGATGTGATGAATAGCAATTTACACTTTTTCAAAAGGCAATTGGAAAAAAAATAGCCGATGAAAAGCTATTTATTTTTACTCGTTTTTCGATATCTTTGGGGTCACAAGCAATGTATTTTAAGTGCTAGTGCTAGGTAACAATGACTTCTAACTCTCCTGTCCATGTTTGTAAATTCCAAAATGGATATGGTTGATCACTATGGAACAGGCATGCTATAGTGCCATGATGGCGAACCTATGGCACGGGTGCCACAGGTGGCACGTGGAGCCATATCAGTGGGCACATGAGCATTGCCCTAGTTCAGCTCTGATGCGCATGCAGTTGCAGGCCAGCTGATTTTTGGGCCTTCCAGGCCCACCAGAAGTCTGGAAAGAGGCTGTTTTCAGCCTCTGGGGGGTGGGGAAGGCCCGTTTTTCACTCTCCCCAAGCTCCATAGCCTTTATTTGGAGGGTGGGGCAAATTGAATTATGAGTGTCTGCACACGGACATGCAACCAGGTAACCCAGGTACCCCCCACTTTTGGCACGCGATGGCAAAAAGGTCAGCCATCACTGCTATAGTGCCATGATGGCAAACCTATAGCACATGTGCCAGAGGTGGCATGCAGACCCCTCTCTGAGGGCACACACATGGTGGCTAGCTTCTCTTCTGGGTTCCGTCGAGCACATGCATGACAGCCAGCATATGTGTGATGGAAGCTGGAACAGCAGCTGGCCACTGCACATATGTGCACTGGCCAGCTGCTCTCTTCTCGGTTCCAACATGCACACGCTTCAGTTTTGGCACTCGGTACCGAAATGTTTACCCATCACTGCTATAGTGCATACACTGTTGATCTGATCCAACAAACATTCATGTTTATAATTCTATGTATGCTGCAGGTTTATATAAAGATATTGATGTTTTCATTTTTCCCTAGAGATACTCAGCAGAAAAGTTTATTTATTTTTTTTAACCACAGATGCATTCTAATTCAATTAGCATTTTTGAAGAATTCATTTATTAATGTCTCAAGGTGAAGACGTATCATTATCTGCTCAGCCTCCCAACATTTATCTGTAGGTAGGTGTCAGCCTCAGCAACTGCTTGTTAGATATATACTTATATATTGGCTCTTTTCTGTCCTCTCTACTATCTAGTTGGCTTACAATGTTGTTTGCTTGTGATGTTGCTTAGGCTGTCATGCTAAGAGTTAATAGAATGATAGAGATGAGGGGGGATTGCTGGACCTCCAGAAGACGTATTATCTGTAAACAACATACGACAGACCTCCACAGTCCGGTGACTGATGAAGTCCAATTAGAAGACCTC
>JANHFP010006246.1:14490-24813 GCA_032468135.1 Calamaria suluensis | reverse complement strand
CTTGTCAGAAGGGCAGGAAAAGTGATCACATGACTCTGGGACCCTGCAACCATCGTAGATGGAATTCAGTTGCCAAGCAACTGAATTCTGATCATGTGACCATGGGGAGACTGAAACAGCTGCAAGTATGAAAAACAGCCATAAACAGTCACTTTTTCAGTGCCATTGAACTTCAAACAGCCATTAAGGGAACTGTTGTAAGTCGAGGATTACCTGTACATGTGCATAAACAAGTCCCTAAAACCTCAGGAGTATTCCTTCAATTCCTCTACCTAAGCTTTTTATAAAAAATGCTGGACAAAAATGAAAATAGAGCCAAAACCCTCACCCATCTGTCACTTGGGCTACAGATTATTATTTAGTTCTTAATAACAGCATTGAAACTATAACAGCAGTATTAATTCATCAACAAGACCAAGCTTTATTATGTGATCACCTATTTGGCTTGCTTATCGTCCTACACCTGCCTTAAATCTGGACGTTCTTCCCCAAAACCCGGTCAACCTTACCATCTATGGCTCTAATCTGCATTCTTTTGCAATAAAAATCAACATGAGAGGTAAGAATGCAATAGTGTTTTGCCTTGACACACAGGCAGATTGGGAGAGAAAGGGATTGCCAAGCAGCTGGTCTTTTGGGCTGACAGGTTGCAGGCAGGGGTGTGAGATGGGCGTAACTTTTGAAATAGACATGAGGAAGAGTCCCCCAGCATGCGTTGGGCTTTATGTATAAAACATAAAGAAGAGCTGTGGTGGCTCAGTGGTTAGAATGCAGTATTTGTAAGCTAATTCTTGATTCTGACTGGCTCATGGTGGATTCAGCCTTCCATCTTTCCAATGGATGGATGGTACAATGAGGGATCAGATTGATGGCTCAGATTGTATGCTGACTCTGTAAACCGCTTTACAGAGAGAGCTGCAAAGCACTATGAAGCGGTATAGAAGTCCAGGGGCTGTTGCTATTTTGTATAAACAAATTGTGAAATCTTGGGATGGCTTGAGTCATTTCGTTCTTAAGGCAGTGATGCTTTCTTTCCCAAATTCTCATAGAGCAACTGCTTCGTAATTCCCTTCTACAACTCTACTTGGTAACCTCTGATTAATTAGCAGGTCCTTTCTTCTTCACCTTCTGAAGGCGAGAATGCCTGCCTTCTTTCAGCCTGAGAAGCACTTCATTTCTGCTCCTTTGCTAATGAACCACTTTTATGTGGACAGTGGTTTATTAGCTTGTACCTGAATGGCCCAAGACTATTACTTGCAATGGAGCTAATTCCTTTTGTCTGATTCTGTCGAGAGCAGGGGAAAATGAACCCAGTGTTTTCTCCTTCCACTCAGCATTCAGCTCACTATGACTAATGCAGCTTTGCTTTAATTGGCAAAGGGAAGGCAATCCAATGACTCAGACACCACTATAAACAGTACTGACTATTTCTAAAGTAAAAGTACCATGGTACCACAAATGACTCAATCATTTCCTAAGAATTATTACTTATAGCGATGAAGCCACATTAATTAGATAATGGCTGGCTGCCAACTAATATTGGCATGACCTACTATATCCTTGGCTCAGAGCCATGCATGTCTTTCTATCACATTTTTTTCCCTCTCTGGTAATCTAGATGGGAAGTGGGAAATATTCCCAATTGCTACTTTAATTCTTACCATGAATGAAAAGATTAATTAGAATGTCTTGTCAAAAGGAATGGGTTCTACACGTAAATGAAGAAAAATGAAAAGGAACAGAGATCAAACCAAGACTATAATTTTCACCTCTTTCTTAGAAAAAGGACTGATTTGAATTTAACAGGACCCAATTTCAGCACACATTTTGAAAAGGATTCCTCCTTTTCCACGTGTAGAAGGATGTTGCAAAATAATGAATCCACTTTTTTAAGGAGAAGGAAATATACCAAGATACAGACCAGTATTTTTTAATATACAAGATTAGGGTTTTATAAGAGACTTAGATTTCAAACTTATCCACCATGTAATTCCCATAGAATTAAATAGAATAATTGCTTTTTATATGCCTAATTGGGTCTGCATCCAACTAGCAAGACTTGCATAAAATATTAATTTATTGCATGTCCTTAAGGATTAATGCATTTAATATTTCTTATCACTTTTGTATTACAATAATCTTATGACCTTCGGTTTTATTCTGCAGCTAAGACAATAAATCTTGTCAAGAAATGACAAGGAGTTAAATGTGACTGAGATCACCGTTACCAACTTGAAGGAGACATGACTTTGCTAGTAGTAATACTTCTGATGAGTACTTTGGGATTTGTTTAAAGTGACAATTCATATCTGGACTGGGATATGAAAAGGTACAAAACTCACTAACCCAGTTTGATTGACTAAAATTGAAAGGAGCTCTGGTCAAAATATTTTGAAGTCACCAAAAAATTAAAAAAACTTCCTACTCATAGTCATCATAAAAGGCCAAGTTACAGAGGAATTATTAGATGAATAACAAAAACAAATAAGCAGAGATCATTTTTTTAAAAAAAACTACTGTAAAAAGACCAACATAATCTACACATACTCTAGCCCTGATTCAATGGAAGCCTTGCTGAATGCCTTCTTCTCTTTTCTAGGTCTTCTAGAGAAAAACACCTTTTGATAGCAATTGTACAGTGTTTAGAGGTAAATGTTCCCCTCACACATATATGCTAGTTGTTCGCGACTCTAGGAGATGGTGCTCATCTCTGTTTCAAAGCTGAAGAGCCAACGCTGTCCAAAGACGTCTCCATGGTCATGTGGCGGGCATGTCTAAACGCCAAAGGCGCACGGAATTCTGTTACCTTCCCACCAAAAGTGGACCCTATTTTTCTACTTGCATTGTTTATGTGCTCTCGAACTGCTAGGTTGGCAAAAGAAATTTACATACTGTAATTTACATATATAGTTACACACTATTAAGATTGCAATTTTAGATATCAGATGCAATGTATTTCATGTCATAAAAATATTTTTATTTAATTGGGAGTTTGATAACATGCTGATCTTTAGTTTGCCTGGCCTATTTCATTATTGAATCTGTCAACACATCAAGTCTATTGGGAGGAATATAAAAGATACTTACATTATATACTTTTCAAGCAAAGAAGCTTAAGAAAATATTCTTTCAAATATTTTTAAGTATTATGCAATTACGTATGGCCAAGCAGTAGTGTCCCAGTGACCCTCTCTTAACCTGACAAATCTGGGCTTGCAAACTCTTTTTCTTGACAGAGTACTGAACTTGGAAAAAGATTTGCTGAGTGCACTGTTCTCTTTGATGTTTTGTATTAAATGTTTTCCCTTTCCCCCAATTCCTTTTGTTCAATCTGGGGAGTTATTTTTCAAGGCAGAATTTACAAAGCCCTGGGCAAATTACACCTGCACAATAGTCAATTTCGACCCCAAACCGTAGCAAGCCACCTCCTTCCTTTAGCAACGCACCCAGGTACAAAAACATCCCAAGGGATCCCTGCCCTTTGGAGGCTCCTTTGTGTGTTTAAAGTCTCACGGAGGTCTTTCAAAGGAAAACTGAACTAGTGAAGCAGAATTAATCATCCTGCTTCTGGTTTAGCTTTGAGGCGCTTTCTTCCCGAAAGCGCACAGCAATTTGGCTTAGGGTGGTCATGTTTTTTACACGTTCTTTTTAAAGCACTGCATGAAGGATTCACTCCGTCCATTGTGCTGCTTGGATCTCTTCCTGCTTTCCCTCTTCCTTCCTTCTCGTGTGATGCTTCCTTGCTCCTGGCAGGCTGTTTCCTTTGCGCTTTTTGCTCTCTAACCCTGGAGACCCGAGGGTGCTTGTTCCAGCATCGCATCCCACCCTCTTTCTCAGGATTAACACACCCTCCAGCAGAGTTTGATTTGAGCAACATGCAGAGCTTTGGGAATTATATTTAAAAACCTTCAGCCTTATCCGATTCCTAAGCAGTTTTGCAGAAAAGAGAGGAGCTTGTTTTCTCTCCCAGCTACCCAGTTTGAAAGGCTGCTTTTCAAAGTGACTGATGAACAATGGCATACTATACCTCTTCTGGCAGGCTGACAACCAGGTCATTTTCTGTCTGCCCGACTAACACCTGCAAGAAGTATTCGCTGCATGCAGCCAGCACAGCTCGGTGGGCTCGGAATTCTTTGCCCTCCACAATCAAAGTCACGTCACAGAGAATATCCTGCTTCCGTTGGTCATTGAGGCATAGGAGGATATTGGTACAATGGACTGTTGACTCATACACATACATGGGGGATTCAGTCTTCTCATCCACAGACATTCCGTTCACACCCTAAAATAGAAGCAACAAACAATAAGGGAGAGATAGAGGGCCAAAGTGAGTTATTACAGTGCTTGCAAAATAAAAAATAAAAATAAAATTAAAAAAGGAAGATTACATCATGATTTCTGCACCCGGCTTAGTTGAGCCAGCTCTCTGCAGAACTGCTGATCAGCACTTTAATTCTTAGCTGCAACAAAGAATTCAAGAAATCTCTCTCTCTCTAGAAAGACAATTGCATTAGAGGCTTTTTACTCAGCCCACTTAGTTGGTTTTTTTCTTCTTCTCCACAATGCTGAATGAGAGGTATGAATTTTAAGAAATGTCGAAGGCTATTATTAAACACCGTTTTAATAGTATAAGCTGCCTGGAGAAAAAGGGGATAGGATAAAATCTTTGTAAAAGAAGAGTATTCAACCCATAGTTTTCTGGTATTTTAGAATTACTGGCGGTTAGTGGCATTACAGGAAACTGTGGTTGAAATTCTCAACATTACTGTAGGTCTCCAATTTCAAGGGCAAGTTGGTTGTGGATTTTTACATTCAAAGCACAGTTTCCACCCCTTAAAAATGACATGAGCTGCTCACATCTTATAATACTGATTCAGATAGCAGAAGCCTACAGAATTATGATATAACTATGCTTAAAATCCTAAAAAAGAGCTTGCGAAGATTATCTGTTATCTTATATGAAATCTGAAAAGTAGAGCTGCAATTACTCAGTGGGGCTAATGGAAGAGGCCTGAGGGTTAGTGGTTTGCCGAACTACATCTTGAGAGTTTGTAGGAGATGAAAGTTGAATTATGAACTTCCTAACCCAGAGCAAATACATTTAGGCATTGCACTGAAACACATACCTACATGGAAATAAGCATCTCTGGAATTCTATAACATTTAGGCTGAAGCGGACCTGAAATGTACTTCTAAATGCAGAACTTTAATAGAAATAAATACAGCTAGTCCTCAACTTATGACCACAATTGAGCCCAGAATTTAAGTTGCTAAGTGAGAAATTTGAGGAAAATGAGTTTTGCCCCACTTTACGACTTTTCTTGCTACGTTTGTTAAGTGATTTGTTGCAGATGTTAAAATTAGTAACATGGTTGCAAAGTGAAACTAGATTCCTGATTGACTCTGCTTGTTGGCAGGTTGCAAAAGGGAATCACAGGACTCTAGGATACAAATATGAACCAGCCGCCAGGCATCCGAATGTAAATCACGTGACCATGGGGGATGCTGCAATGGTCATAATTGTGAAAAATGATCATAAGTCACTTTCTTCAGTGCCGTTGACTGGTCACTAAATGAAGGACTACCTGTACTTCAATAGAAATAAATGCCAGTCACTGGATATAAACTTATAAGCAAGTCTGTGATACTGATAAGAAACAAAATAATAGGAGACAGATCTTAAGAAGGAGACAAGACTGTAGTGTGGCAAATATATATATATAACATTTAAAAGCTATACAAAAGAAATATGGCGTAAGAATTATTCAAGTACATGTATTAGGAAACACCTAATGTATTAATATGCCACTTTTAAAAAATGGGCATTTTTAAAACAGCCATCTGCCAGCGGAGGGAATGTGTATTGTAATGCTATGATACAATCTCCACCCTTTTAATACTTGCTTTGTGACACTGCATGCATACACGCACGCACAAGAACTAGAGCTTTTATCACATCATTTCGTACAATGAAATCTCAGTTTGCTGCGGACACCTGTGAAGCACAATTGTGTTCTTGATTGTATTACTGCACTTTTGTCGATATAAAATAATATAAAAGGCTAGATGATTTTCCTCAAAGAAACATTAGGTAGATAAATGGAACGGATCGTGAATTATTTGGAAAGGTTTTTATGAAACTGCAACCAGCTAGGTCAAAGATATTAGCCTAAATGAAACTTAGGGAAACTACCATTTGCTTAAATTAAAAAAAAATGAATTGGACATAGCCTGGAAAAGAACAGGCTTATTTGTTTTACTCTAACGGTTCTATTGTCTTATTTTATGATGGTATTAAAATAGATCCTATCTTTTTTTAAATGGAGTAAGACTATTTAAAACTATTGCATCATCCTTGCAACTGTTTTCTTCTCTGCACCCTGGCAAAATGACTGAAAATGATTGATACAGGGAAGCTTTCCTATCTGCAAGATGACTACCATAAAAGGCATAGTCAGTTACAAATACTGCTTTAACAAAATGCAACTGATATTGTCTTCTAATTGTCTTTCTTCCCTCAAAAAAAAAACAAAACCCTCCAAGCTCTCAGCTTAGCTTTGTCTTTTTCCCAGGAAATTGGAAAGTGTCAGGTTGAAGCCATTCATCCTTTTTATTTCCAAAGGAATTATTTAGTGCCAAGCCCATTCATGAAAATAAAGGTAATGCTGGAAATCTAGCAACATAGGGAGAGGAGGAGAAGGCTTTGATAAAGAAGTGTAGGGAGTGCTTTTCAAATTTGCAGATATTAAACTCAGTGGGGCAGTAAACAGAAAATAACATAAGTGGTTTACAGAGTCATCATATTGCCCCCAAATAATCTGGGTCCTCATTTTACCAACCTCGGAAGGCTGGAAGACTGAGTCAACCTTGAGCCTGGTGAAATTTGAACTATCAAATTGCAAACAATTAGCCTGCAGTACTGCAT
This sequence comes from Calamaria suluensis, assembly GCA_032468135.1. Lineage (NCBI taxonomy): Eukaryota > Metazoa > Chordata > Lepidosauria > Squamata > Calamariidae > Calamaria > Calamaria suluensis. The sequence goes on along the minus strand of JANHFP010006246.1, from coordinate 17,888 downwards.
TCCAACCACTACGTCACCTTGGTAGTTGATTGCAAATTAAATATGAAACAATATAGTGATAATTTTAGGTCTCAATCCACAGAGGGGTCATTTCAAAATCTGAGAAAAACATAGTTCCACTTTATTCTAGTTCGGTCAAACTCTGTGCTGAGAATTGCATTTAGCAATTGGCATGGTTTCAGAGAAAGTAATAGGAGATTTAGGGTCTAGAACCTGGGTGCTATGAAGATGGGAGTGGGATTTTAGCCTTGAGAAAATACTACCGATGGTGGATATGACAGCACTATGCAAACATTTGAAATGAGCTTATTCTCCTTAAGTTCTCTTTGTTTTTAAGATAGGAAGATGGAAGAACAGATTTTAGAAAATAGTGGCTTCCCAAGCGATCCAGCAGCTTTCGCGATGATTTTCTGCCTTCCGAAGCTCCGATCTGATAACGAGGTGTTAAAACGCTAACTTTGCTTTTTGCGGAGAATCAGCACAGAGGTCCTAAACGAGTCAGGACCGAGAAAAAAAGTGGCAGTATTCAGAAGGGGAGGAGCTAAAAAATGTGCATGCCCGGTCCTGATTGGTTCAGCGGAGCAGAACCCAGTAACGATGACAGACATCGTACCCTGCTTAGAAAAAGCCTTGTTTTCTGTAGCAAGAAGAAATGCAAAATTACCTTACTTTGTTAAAATTGCATTTTAAGTGGAGAATAGGTTTGATGTAAGTCCAATAGTTTTAGGTGTGTAAACCTGTGCTTTGACCAAAAGTACATAGTCTGGTGAAATGTTAAAACTTTTTGTAAATACCTGTTTGACTGAAGAACTCATGGAACAAAACATATTAATCATATATCTAGTTATTTCGACATCTGGTGTCCATTAGTTTGCAGGAAATATTTCCTATCTGAACAGGGAAATATCTGGAGGGGAAAACAGTGCTAATATATTTTATGACAGTGACTGAAATATGTCATGCCAGCTCTCTGATTTTCCAAGGTAGTGGACTTCTGTATTCAATTGCATATATTTATTTATTTTATTTATTTATTTAATTTGTCAACAAGTACAAGGAAACAAGTAATAATATAAACATAGACATTGGCACAAAATTGGCATAAGTAAAGCTATAAATTTCCATCTTTTTGTAATCATTTTTTTATTTTTATTTTATTATTAAATTTATAATTTAATAATGATGATGATGGGCGCAATGTCATCCCATGTGTTTATGCCATAAACACATGGGATGATTACAAAAAGATGGAAATATTAGGACAGGGATGGTAGGCACGCAGGTACACTTATGCACGCCCCTTAAGGATCTCTTAAAAAGCATGAAAGGTCCACAGTAGACAGTTTAAGGGAAAAAGTACGGTGATTAGCAAGACTAACAACAGGATCAAGTAGGGTGTTCCAGACATTTATAACTCTATTGCAGAAGTCGTACTTCCTACAGTCAAGATTACGGCGATTTACACTTAATTTGAATCTATTGCCCTTGTGATGTTGTGGTTGAAATTACAATAGTCATTTGTGGGTAGGGCATTTTGCTAAATTATCTTATGAACTAAGCATAAATCAGAATTATGCCCTGCTATGTGTTTTATTTTAATTTCCTTTTTTTTAATTATTCCGTATTTTATGTATGTTATTTTTTTATTTTAAGCCGCCTAGACTGATATAAAGGCTATATAAATTGATCAATCAATTAATCAATAAGGACATTTAATTATTGAGGGGGCTATTTGAAAGAGAAAAATTGCTCAAAGGGATATTGAATGCATTTCTTGATTTGCAATTAGTACTAAGTAGATGTGCGCAGTTGGGAATTTGAGCTGGCTGGTGCTGAAAATGTCTCGGGTCTTGGTTCAGAAGAGAACTGAAAGCAGACATATCTAAATGATGCCAGAAATGATCATCCAGCTGCTTGGATAGTTGGTTGGAGACAGAACATTTCAAAGATTGAAAAGGTTTAGATAAAGCTGTACAAAAAAAGAGCCCCCTCTAAGTTTGCCTTGTTTAAATCATTTTCTAGAAACCAGCCAGATGTTAGCCAGAGTTCTCTTATATAATGAGCCAAACCATTCACTATAACCCATAACTTTCTCTGGATATACAAAGCAGCATATGCTTTTGCTCCAGCTGAATTCAGCAGAATGACGTTCTTAAGAAAACTATCATATCTGGGGTGGGTTGGGAGCGTGCAGGAGATCTTCCATTCTCGCTCTGATATTTTGAGAAGATCTATGTAATTGCCTGAATTTGTGTAGAAATTTACATTTTTTTCAACAGCAAAAGTCAATTATGAGTTGTGCTCCAGTGTCATTTGGTAGAGAAATGTTTACTTCCAATAAATCCATAAACACCCAGTGGCATCACGCTGAGAGTTCAGCTTGTTTTTGACAATGGTCCATAAGTTATCTGGCTATTTGAGAGCTAATGTAAAATCTTTCTATTGTAGGCGACCGATTACTAAATTGGTACCATGGTGAAAATGCAGTCATTTAAATAATAATAATAAAACAGAGGGAGAACTCAGGAAGGAAAACAATGAAAATAAAGTTTCTACTAGTTTCATAGCAGCAATCTTTGACTTAAAAGAAAACGTTATACTTACGGTGATATTTTAACACCCAGGGCAAAGAGGAGTTCTAAAAAGTACATGAACTGATTTAAGCACTGGTTCAACTGGAGGATCGGTCTTTCTTTCACAAAGTAGCCATTTAATTGATGGAATTAACCTACAACAAACACTTCAGCCCAAGAGACAAAATATTCAAGATGACCTAAGTGCATCTTGGAAGTAGAACTAAGAAACATATCCTGAGGTCACTTTGAAGGTGAGCAGGCAGTATCTCCTGCCTTCCAGAAGCAGTTGCCTATCCATCCTGGCGTTGGGCAGTAATGACAAGCTTACATTAGACAAAAGTAATATTTTAGCCACTGCTGCAGCATCTGGACTGAGAAAGGATTTGCACAAATATTTATACACGTTGTCATGTCCTCTTCAGTTAACATATACATGCCTGTGTTTAGTTCTCCTAAAGCGTATATGCTATTATACAGTTTTCAAGAGTAAAATGTATTTTATACATTATTCTCTACAATGCACGGACTGGTATTTTTTTAAAAATGTGGTTTATCTTCCTTGAACATGTGCAGCAGTTGGGAGTTGAGGACAACATTCTTCAGCGGTTTCACTCTTACTTCAGTGAGCAAGTCCCTTGAAGAATCAGGCCCTTGGGAGGTTTACTGTAGAGTTCCTCAGGATTCAGTCCTCTTCCTATGCTATTTAATACCTACGTTGTTGTTGTTGTTGTTGTTGTTAGTTGCCAAGTCATGTCCGACCCATCGTGACCCCATGGACAATGTTCCTCCAGGCCTTCCTGTCCTCCACCATCCTCTGGAGTC
>JANHFP010006243.1:122793-137164 GCA_032468135.1 Calamaria suluensis | reverse complement strand
TATTTATTTATTTATTTATTTATTTATTTATTTATTTATTTATTCATTCATTCATTCATTCATTCATTCATTTATTTTAGGGTTTGCACTTCTTGGAGGACATCCATGTTTCCTTACATTACAAGATATACATCTGGGTACAAATGAAAACATCTCAGACACAGCACGGTTTGTAGAATATTCAGTGACTCTTTATTTTCTTTGCATTTTTGGATGATATAAAAGTTAGGTATTGAATAGCAGGCACCTGAACCAATCAGGAGCTGGCATGTAGAGCAGGAGATTTGAGTGCACGTCAGTGGCTGAAGCCACAAACAGCTCTCTTTAAATTGAGCTGCCGCGGCTAGCATTGTTCTTGTTGTAAGGAACCTGAATAAAACTCTTAAATGGCTGAAGTGCCCATCGTCCTTTCTGTGCCCACTATGTAACACTGGCAATGAGGAGTTTTCCGGGAAAGGCGACGTCATGGTGGAGCCATTGAGGTGAATGCTCTGGTGGCCTCGAGTGGGTCTTTGTGGTAGGAAAGCCAATTTCAGCAAATTTGGACCCAGTGGGGACCAAATGCAAGAATGGGAAGCTCCTGAGGTGATGAGGGTGGTGCACTCCATTATGATAGGGGGAACCTCAAGTTCCTTCTGTGAAAGAGACCGGCTGTTTAGCCAGATCTGGAGCCACGACAGCCCTTTTGAACTGATATAAGGAAGCCAACAAAAGGAAAAATTATCTGATATCAGTACTATACATGATGAACACTCGGTCTACCTCCCTGGGGATTTAAAGAGAGAGAAGTCTGAAAAGGGAGGCTTTGCTGTAGGAAAAAGTGGCATGGAATGTTGTAAAAGGAAAGTGCTGAAAGAGATGTGAAAGGCGATCATTTGAAAGAGGAGATGAAGTTACAGGTGGTGAAGTGGAACTAAGAGGAGAGAACATGCAAATTGTCTGAGTTGTCGGCTGAGCATTGGGAGATCGGGGGTGTTGGGGCAGATTGTGGACAGAGCATGTGGTTTATAAGGAGAGAGAGAGAGAGTGTGATGACCCAGCTTGAAGCAACAACAAAAAAGCAAGAACTTATAAACAAACAGTCTTTATTTCAAAAACGCAAATGCCTGCTTTCTCTCAATGTTGGTTTACTTCCAAACACAAAGTGGATAGTTGCCAAGACGAACTCTGGCTGCAGTTCAAAGGTAAATCTTAGATAACCTGAACAAAATTGGTTTCGGAAATTTTACCCCAGAAGACAAGGTCATGGAGAAGCTATAACCACAAATTCAGCCTTTGACCCCAGCACTTCTAATAGCAAACTGGCTAGCTTTAAAGGTTTTAGCTCAGCTGCATCCCATTCACCACTTTCTCCTGAGTAGACCTTTTTCGAACTCTCTCTTGTCCTTTTGTCTCTGTCTTGGATCAGGTGGGGGAGCTGCCCCCAGTTCCTCCTCTGAACTTCCCCTCTCTGAGTCCTGAGCAATGACACAAAACTCATCAATGTAGTCCATGAGAGAGCCACGCACTTGGCTCAACTCCCTCAGGCATCTGTTGGCAGTTTGGGCCCTGACAGGGTCCTCGAACATGGCCTTCAGCTGCTGGCAGAACTCTGCATAATTGTCCAGGACAGGGCTGGACTGGGTGAGCAAAGACATGTCCCAAAGTGCCACAGGCCCTGATAGCAGACTAATAACAAACCCCACTTTGTCCCGGTCCATGGGGAAATCTTCAGGCCAAAGGCTCATGAACAGCTGGCACTGTTCAAAGAAGACTGGGAATTGAGCCAGTGAACCAATAAATCTGTCTGGCACTGCAACAGGGCATCTGCGATGCAGTCAGACAGATTGCATTTGAGTTACACTTGCAGACAGGAGAGCCAACATAATTACAACATAAATACTGAACTTTGTTTAAAAATTTGACTTGGTTGTTCTGGGCTGATTGCCCCCCTTGCCTGTGAAGGGGGGATGAAGATGGCTGACATCCAGCTTCTATAAAAGAAAAAACTCTGTGTCACTTTCTCCTGTGGACTAGAGGTGTAAAACATCTGGCAAGACATTTTATCAAGTGTTTATGAACATGGAGACCTTGGATACTTGCTAAGTCTGGTTGACCTGGAGATATTATTATGAATTTTGGCTGCTCCTGTGTTTGGTGATTTCCCCTGGATGCCTTTTGGTGCCTTGTTAAAAGTGGATCTTATGTTTTCTTTTTATTAGCCATAACATCCTTTCGAAACTGTGCCTGCACTCATCCTCAAAGGCCAATTTGATTTGAAGCTTTTTGAAACACTGCCATTCTTTTGCTGGACAAGAGGGAAAGTTAAAATGTCGAAGGGCCAGAAATTTTCCAGCCCAAGCACCCAATCTTCATTATCAGCGTTCGTTCAACAGGAAAAAACTGGGACTGGAAAAGTAGATATGCAGAAAATGATGCAAAAGATATGACAACATTTAAGAGGGAGATAAGGAATGTGTTGGCTGCTCCTATTGCTGTCAGAGAAAGCAAACTAGTCAGACGGCTTTGGAGAAACATCAACTTTACTTTCAGTATATTGCAATAGTTGAAATGGCCAAGCTCCCAAAATCACATTGAAGCCAGCATTACCAAATCGTCTGGAATGCTGGCTTAAATTATGCACTGATCACACTTCTCCCTCCACTGTCCAATCAGGATAAAATTCATCATCTTGGATACTAAGATCGTCACCAGTCATGATTCCCAATCATAGCTTGTCCCCGACACATCCCCTCACTGCCTACCCCCCCTTTGTCCACTCGGCCGCATTCCACCACCACTTCATCTGTGCACTAAAGTGAATAATGAGAAGGGGAGGAGGGGGAGCTTCTTCATCAAGTCGAGTCTTTTTCTTTTGCTGTTGAGATTATTCAGCGAAGATGTAACTTGGAGATCTCGACAGATGGCCCCCTTCTCACCAACTCTCCCCCTGGAAGGAAACATACACAATTAAAATTTAGACCACCTGAGCCTTATCTGTTGTTTCCCTCCATTTGGTACCCCTGCCTCAATATCAACTCTCATTAAGTTATACATTCCCATCTCTCCTCATCTGGTTTGGGCTTTAACAGGTACTTCTTGTGAAACTGCCAAAGTAACCGATCAGCTTGCACCTTTGTTTGACATACCCAAGAGGACTCATCTTCCGCGTACCCCTTCCATTTTAAAACAAGCGGCCTCATTTTCACTGAGAATCTAAAATCTGTTCTACTGCATAAAAATTATTGTACACCGGTCCAGGATTGTTGATGTCAGATGAGACCATCCCTCCAGGGCCCAACTTCAGCAGACTGACATGGAAGACTGGGTGAACCCTTCCCAATTTCTTTGGTAATTGCAGCCAAACTGTCATGGGGTTTATCACCTGAGTAACAACATACGGACCTACATACTTAGGCCTCAACTTTTGGTTTGGTTGGTGATTCAGTAACTACTTCATAGACAATAAACCCCAATCCTCCATTTGTAATGGGGGATTTTCATTACGATGCTTGTTAGCCTGTTCTTTATACTCAATTAGGGATTTATCTAATGCTGACCGGACTAGTGGCTATATCTTTTGTATCTTTGCTGGCCATTCCTGCGGACTTTCCCCAGTCCCTGTATATACAGTCTCCAATTCTGGAATGGCGGAAAAATCCCAGCCATTAGCAATATAAAAAGGTGAGTATCCAGTTGACCTATTGATTGTATTGTTGAAAGCCATTTCCCTGAAAGATAATAATGACGGCCAGTCATCTTGTTGGTGTAGCACATATGTATTGCACATATGTCTCTACTAATCCGTTTGTTCATTCTGCCACCCCATATGTACTTGGGTGATAACCGGAACTTAATCCTTGGGTTGATCCTATGGCTTTCAGGAATAGCCTCCACCATACTGCTGTGAATTGGGTGCCGCAATCCAGAATTATTCACTTCAGCGCCCCATGATTCTTAAAAATATGCTGTATTAATAGTTCAGACAATTTCCGTGCCAAAGGTAAACCCTTGCATGGAATAAAGTGGGCCTGTTTAGGAAACAGGTCCACCACTGTCCAAATGATGGTATACCCATTACTTTCAGGTAAGTCGACAGTAAAATCCAATAAAATCTCCCAAAATCCTCTCTTCCTACCAGGGCTTTTTACAGATGGTGAATTTCATGCCCACAAAATCAGTAGCAGAATATTATTCTTGGACAAGGGCAAGCAAGGAACTAGGGTTGCATCCACTTCTCACAGACCACAGACTAGTTTTCCTGATGTACAGCAAAGCTGGATCATCTATATTCTATAATATATCAGGTTATAATGTAGAGAAAGGTAGAAATAGATATGAGGTAGGTTGTAAAAAAATATCACTTTTCTGTTGTTACAGTCTGAGTCTAAGCCTAGTGATAACTTTTATATCATAGTTTTGTCTTCAGCTTGTCTAATCACCCAATTCAGGATATCTCTGGGCAGAAATATTTAAGAAAGCCAATCATAAAAAAATACATATCAAAATAGCAAGACAAATGGACAGCTGGTGACACTAATCAATATACTGCTATATTTCCTCGAGATTGGATCACTTAACACTTTGGCCCAATGCTGTAGGGCCAGTAATATTATAATATTGAGTGAAAGAAAAATGAACAATATGCCTTTAAAAACTAAAGGTAAAGAGTTCCCTGTCTAGTTAGTTATATTCCACTGGGTGGGTGGGTGTGCTTATCTCCATTTCCCAGCTGAGGAAGCATTGTCCAAAGATGCTTCCATGGTCTTGTGGTCAGCATGACTATAAGCTGGGGCACACGGAAGTGAAACCTATTTAATTATTTGCATGCTTTCAAACTGCTAGGTTGGCAGGAGCTGGGGCAGAAACAGCAGCTTATCCTGTCACATGCAGTTTGGAACTCAAACTGCCAACCTTCCAGTCGACAAACATTGTTTCTTAATTGCTAGTCCACTGCACTTCTGAACAATATATCATCTAATTACAAAGCGTCAATTGACAGAGGATTCAAAAAAAAATGAGAAAGAAGTGAAAAACAAGAGAAAAAAAATCTCATTGGCACTCTATTCCAGCAAGTCATCTGAATTGACCCTGAAGATAATCCATAAACCTCCATCCTATTAAAATTGCACTATATTCAGTCGTAATGTTGTTGGCAGGATTGTTAAGAGTTGGGCACAAAATACTGCAATTCTGTTTGATAAAAAGTTTTTTTTACTAGAACAATATCGTCCCACAATCCTTCATACTGAATCCTTCTGATAATTTGTCTAAATTTCAAACACATTTATATTACTGTAGTATAATTTATAAACTAGATTAGTTTTCGTTGTTAGCTATCAGGTTTGTGGCCATAAGACAAGGAAAACTAAACAGATGTTTTAAAAACATGTCTCTGGAATTTAAAAGAATGTAAAATTCCTATTGCTGAAAAAAATCTACATAAACTATGAGTTTATGCAGTGAAGCATAAGATAAATCAGGTCACCATTTATTATTATTCTTAACAGTCTTTTCTTTTTTTAAAAAATAGAAGTTTTTTTAGTTTTTATTACAACTTACAAATGTAAGTACACTGAAATAAAAAGATAAGTAAATGTGAAAGAGAAAAAAGTAATAGAGACAAAAGGAAATAGAAAAAAAAGAAATGAAAAGAAAGAAAAGAGCAGAAAACATAAAAGAAATATGAAGTAAAGGCTTCTGATTTTCCTCTCCAGAAATCAAATTCTAATAAAATCTCTATCTCTAAGATTATATTATAATTCCCTTCTTTAACTTCTGTCTTGCTTTTCAATATTTCCACTTTGTCATTCATTTGTTTCATATCTTCAGCCACTTGTCCTACAGAATCTTCAATCTCCTCAATTCTTCAGTCTTCTGTGTTTTTTTAGTACTGTTTAGTACTTTTCCTATCTTTCCTTTTAATCTCTGTAAATCCTTCTTCCATTCCCCTTTTAAAAGCAACCCAACTATTGGCAACTATCCTGTTTCCAGGCTCTAGCTTCACTGATAACAGGTAGTTTAACTATATCAATTGGGTTTTTATTCAAATCAAGTTTATTTCAGGAATCCTCAAATCAAAATTTACAATTAAGATGAAATACTTCTGAACATTTAAAACTTGTTCCATTTTCTACAGTAAAAAGGACATTAGATTTGTCCCTCTGTTATGCAATCTCCTTCTTTCCTTCCAGTCAGTTATAGAGTGACAGTTGGTAATGGAAGTTGTCAATGGAACCCCAGCGGCCAACCAGAAACACTGATGTGGCCACACCTCCCGGACCACACTTCCCACAATTCAATCCTCTCAAAGAGGCTGTGGAGCTCCCAACTCCACAGCCCACAAATCAACATAACCATCTATTTAAACAGCACAGCAACTATTTCAGTCATCTTCTTGCCAAATTCCTCAAACATTTTCTGCAATAGGTCTGGCACGATGCCCTTGTCTCTAGGTTATTCCAATGAACGTCTCCTTCCATCTTCTATCTTGTGATTGGCATTGCAATAGTTATGGCTCAAAAGTGAAAGTGTATCCATTACTAGGGTGAAAGCAAAGGGCAAACTTTTCTCTTGTTCCCTTTGTTTTGCTTTTTTTCCCCGTTCTTAGTACTTTCATCCCAATTTTCTCTGTGTAGTTGCAGTCATACAATCTGGCTCCTATTACCCTTACCATCTTAGTTTGAAAAAAAATAAAATCCATCATTTACCTATTTTCCTTAATAATAAACAATCAACATTTCCCCCCAATGTTGGCCTGTTTGTCTAGTTAACTTTTACCATTTTCAAAGGATGTTTCATCAAACAAAGGAACCATTCTTGTGTGTTTTTTTTTAAATTACTGTCTCCTTTATTAGTTTAAAGCTTTTTAAAGTCACACTTAACCCACCACAGATCCCTACCTGGAAACCATGTTAACAATGTCTTTTTAAACATATTGCCTTCTTCTATAAAAGTGCTGTTTAGAATAGAAGTATTGAATGTGGCATTTATGTTGTTTAGTTACTACCCAAATTTAGAGTCACTGTGAGAAATGAGCAGGTATACAAATTTGACAAATAAATACATAATATAAAAACAATTCTTTTTATCTTTATCATGTCTTAGAAACCACAGATTTTTCTCTCTTTTTTCCTTTTCCCCTCTTGCTTTTAGTGACTTTTTAAATGAGAAAAAAAAGCAAACTGCCATTTAAAAATAGAAATGAACTAGGGAAAGGAAGAAGCAATGGAAGAAGAAACAAAAGAAATAACAAAAATGTGTGCCTGCATATTGATGCACACTTATAGAGAGAGAACTATGAGCACATGGATAGAACATTCATGTGTATATTAGTGCTGCACTGCATTTCAGATTTAAAGGCAAAAAGATACATTATAACTTATCTATTCATAAATGTAGCACATCTCCTCTTCTTAGATTTAATGATAATAACAACACGGTCACCAAAATGATTCACTGGAACTTCAGTAAAAAATGATCATGTAGCAGTAATAGAAAAATGGATGGGAACACAGAGCTGAAAATGAGCAGGTTCCTTCTAGGTTCTGCAATTTTTAATTTTGGTCTTGCTGTTTTGTTTTGTTTTTCAAACATGTCCCCCTCCCCCCAAAGTGGAAAAAATAGAAATACAATGAAGAAAGGATGGTACTTAAAACTTTAACTGCCAAAAAGCAGGGCAGGGTGGTACAGACCTAGAGAGCTGCCATTTCTTGAGTTCTAGTGAGCGCCATTCAAATCAAAAGTGACATTGACAGAATCTGGGAATATTCCTACTATGACAAGGTCAGATCTTGGAAGACAAATAAAACAGCTGAAATCCATGTAAGGCAAAAGACCCAAAAAAACTGGGGTGTTATTAAAGAAGAATCACAAATGAGAAGTTCTGGGGTTTTTTTTTTAGCAAAAGAAAAAATGAGAGGACAGTAAAGAACTACTAAGCAGGTGTTTATTAAGACTGATACCTGCAAAAGACCTGCAAGGGGGCTGATGTCTTATATTGCTCACCATGTGGAAAAAATGTAAAAAGATGCACCTTATATTTGCTGAATGTAGAAAGGAAAAAAAAAGATGAAGTCACCATAAAAATCTCAGTTTAATGAAAGCCTAATAGCCAGGCTTTAAGGGAGAATAGTGGTAGCCCTTGCCTAGCAACCACAACTGGGACTAGCAACTCTGTTGCTTAGCACTATGGTCACTAAGTGAGAAATCATCTCTACACATTGGCCAACACTTCATTTCTGTTGTTAAGACGGATGTCTCACTGGGGTTGTTAGTGAGACATCACATGACTTCCACAATTCTGCTTCTTGAAAGCCAGTTGCGAAACTTGCAAATAGTGAATGCTGCCATGGACTTAAATGTGAGGACTGGTTGCAAAGATGTTGCTTTTTCAGTCATTACTTACTTTGAATGGTTCCCTAAACAAGGCAGTTGATCAGTGAGAACTACCTGTATTTGCACCTGGACATCCTCTCAAATAACAGATTAAGTTGGTTATATCCGAAATAGTCCAGGTGATTCTTTTATATGTATGTTGCTGTATATATATATCAGCAAAAAACAAGAAACAAATTTGACGCAACAATGTTGTCGTATAAAGTACTGCCTGGATAGTCCCTGGAGATGACTTGAAAGGCAAAAGGAAGCAAGTTGCTCCTTCTCATATTTGAGTAACCAGGTGTTTCCACAAAACACACACACAGACACACATATGTATGTATGTATGTATGTATGTATGTATGTATGTATGTATGTATGTATGTATGTATGTATATAATTTGTATTCTGATCTAAATATGCAAGATGATATCATTTACATTATCTGGGTCAATTTGCAAAACAACATAAATTGATGCAAATGCTATAAATATAGTCAATGGGCAGTCAGTACTAGTAACTAACTGGTCTGTTAAATCAAGTTTATATTGTAATATTGACTCAAAGGGATACGTAGGTTTTAACTTAAAAGTGCCCTAATAATAAGCTATAGCGTTCAGATTACTCTTTTACATAAATGCTATTTGAGCTCTTTCATTCATAGCAGCTAACAAGAAACATTAGTAACTAACTAAATAAATAAATGACAGCATATCAAGAGCAAAGAAATATTAGCTAAACCAAAGTCATGAGGAAGGGGTTCTTTCACTTTGTGTTCATGCAGACCCTAAAATGAAAAAAAAGGTGTGGATTTTTGTGAAATATCTCCCCTCCTCCATGAAATAGAACTAATAAAGAGCTGATTGGGGTTAGGATCGGACAAGGAATAAATATGCCACTTAATTTTATCGATTAAATGCCAATCTAATGGACTTTGTGGTTTAGTGCAAGCAGAGTAGGGAGCAGAGTCAGGAATGAGTTTTAAGTCACACAAGGTTAGCCTCTTTCAGTTTCATTGTTCTGTTTTAATTGTGATCTCCTGTAAGGAAGTCTCAAGCCACAATTTGGGAATATTGTTCTAATGCAAAATGTACACTGTCTAAATGCCTTTTGAAATAATATTAGAACTTAGAATAACTTTACGGTCACTTTGAATATACACTAATCGGCATACATTAAAATGAAATTTTGTTGCATGCAGCACTCAAAGGGTCTCCACCTCCAATATACACTACAGAAAGGTAAAGGTTTCCCTCCCACATATGTGCCAGTCATTTCCAACTCTAGGAGGCAGTGCTCATCTCTGTTTCAAAGCCGAAGAGCCAGCACTGTCCGAAGACGTCTCCATGGTCATGTGGCCAGCATGACTAAATGCCAAAGGCACACATAAAACGCTATTACCTTCCTACCAAAGGTGGTCCCTATTTTTTCTACTTGCATTCTTACCTGTTTTTGAAACTGCTAGGTTGGGACAAGTAACGGGAGCTCACCCCATTACAAGGCGCTAGGGATTCGAACTGCTGAACTGCCGACCTTCCGATAGACAAACTCACCTGCTTAGTATACATTTATGCAAATAGTAAGGATTTTATTTACACATTTTTTATTTTATTTTTCAGGAAAGAAACACAAAGCTGAATTTCAGCTTCTGATTGACCAACTGAAAAAGCAAAAGAAAAATGCAAGCAAGGAAAAATCGGAACAGAATGAAGAAAGACCAGAGCAGAAAGAAGCTACTACCGAAAGTGGTATTCAGTGCCAATTATGATTAATATAATTTCATTAATTAAACAAAAAATAAAACATTAATTTCCATGAGTTCATTTAATGAACTTCTAAAACATCTGCCAATTTTATTTTGTAAATTTCTAGCTTTGGAAGATAGAATTGTATCCAATGGAAATATGTTTGCCAATTGTTTGTTCGCTACCTAGTTTACTAAAATTGGACAAGAATCTTAACATTCATTTTAATAAGGTTTTTTAGAGTCAAAGAGATACACAGCTTTTATAGTTATTTTACACTATATTCTGTACCAAAGAAAAATCTCAAAAAGGGAAACAGTATTGTGGAGTCCTTGGTGCGCTCTGAGTTTGGTTATTTCCTTGCAGACATTTCATTACCCAACAAGGTAACACCATCAGTACTGATGGTGTTACCTAGTAAAATAATGAAATATTTGCAAGCAATAAGTTCAGATGGCATTGAGGACTTCACAGTTCAGCCCTGAGCTACATATATTGTGAAAATAGAAACATTTTTGGTTCCTGCTTTTTTAATTCCTAATATTGCTGTTATTTTTTCTTATGGTCTGTATTTCTGCTATCCAGCTGATTTCTACTTAGGATTTTTCCTTCTACCTACTGTGTTTCCCCGAAAATAGGACTCTGTCTTATATTTTTTTTGAACCACTTGGCCTTATTGCCATGCACTCAAAAGCTCGATTGGGTTTATTATCAGGGGATATCTTGGTGGGGTTTTTTTTGGTGGGGGGACAGGGTAATTTACAGTGCCTTCAGAAAGTATTCTACAGATTTATTTCTATAGAATGCCTGAGATACTCAAGTTGCAATGGATTAAAAGATCTTAAGATAAAGTTTTCTTTTGCTCTTATATCTCTGATCTTTATTGCTGATATTGTCTGTGAGGTTTGTTCCCTCAGGTGACATGGACCTATATTTTATACAACTGGATTACAGATGAATGCAAACTTTGTTTCATTAATGTTACACTCTGTTTTCCATAATTTTCTCACTTTCATTCCTTTTTCTTTCCAATTGGAAATAATGTGTAAAGTTGTTTTTTTTAAAAAAGTAGTGATGTCAGGCTTCAAAAAACTTTAAATTTAAGTGGTCTAAATCCTACTAATAATGTTTACAGTTTATATTTTCCCCTCCCCTTAAATTTTCCTTAATAAAATCCCAACTTTTATTGCCCTGCTTCCTTTTTTCCACATCTCAAACAAACAACCAAAAAAAATGAGATTCAGACCATTTTCAACTTGATCTTCCATTTGGAGGGAGATCTGCCTCACCCAGGGATGTTTATCATTATGGGGTACTGAGTATATATTAATGAGAAAAAAAATAATTTTCAACCAGCTGCAGCATAACAAAATTGATGGAAATACTTTCTGAATACACTCTGTTTCTCATAAGGAACATTTTGGTATGGGGCATGAGTTGGGCAGAACAATAGTTGGATGAAAAAGGACATCAGTGAAATGATTTAGAGCAAGATGCATAGTTACAAAGCAAGAATTGTAAATTTGTTTAATTCACTTTTTGATATAAACTTACAAATTTAATTGTTTTGGAACTTGGCAAAAGGGCTAAATAAAGAGCTTCCAGCAGAGTGAAGTGACGGAACTAAGCAGAATTGAAATGGAACCTTATTTTTTTTAATTTCCAAGAGGAGCAAACGATGAAAAGGAAATTATAAATGCTTTGAGAATATTGAAAAATAGTAAAACCGCAGATACAAATGATAGATCTGAAAAAATGTGGATGTGCTTCGTACAAGTGACTGTGTAATTTGATCAATCTGTATATTAAGGAAACATCTGTGTCTGATAGTTGGAAAAATACTGTTACTGTGACAGCAATGAATACGGGAATCCAATGGGAATAATTTACCAAGGATATCTGGGAATGTTTGGGTTAAAATTATTATCCAAAGGATACAAGAATTGACAATAAGCACATTTTGGAAAATACAACGCTGTTTAATTTTTCTTGGAATTAAAGAACATTGTGCTCCTCAATAGATCATTGAGAAATTTGGAGAGGTTTTTTTTATAAAGTAAACAGGTTTGAAGTATGGAATATTTTGTATAAATCTCGAATTGCAGATGGGTTGCTCCTTGTAAGAGAGAGATATACCATGGAGCTAAAGCATGTCTGACAGTAAATCGAATGCTATATGAATATTCAATGCTGAGCCAGGGCTAAAAAACAATATGTGAATACTTAGCTTTTTAAAGTATTCATGGATAAACATATAAGAAATATTGGTCATGGTACTTAAGAAAACAAATGTATAGGTCCTTTTATAGGCTGACAATTTCATTGCTGAAAACTTGAATGATTTACAACCTTTGTTATATTATTAGATGTAATTATTAGTTTTTTTAGATGTATTGAAGAATATATAATGTATGTAATTAGTGTACAACAACTCTAGTTTTAGATTTATTAGGTGTAATAGAGGGTATGGATGTGAAAAGAAAATTATCAAACACCAAAGTGACAAAGAACAGAGTGAGTCAATGAGTGCAAGTGACACACATATGGTGGGTGGAACAGTAAGGAAGAACGTGATTTTGGGTATCTTAATAAAATGTTTACTAAAGATAAGAAAAAGGATGGAAAACATTTAGTAGATGCAAACGTAAGTAGAAAGTCAACAAGCAATATGATACATTTCAAAAGAAGCAAAAATAATTGTCTAGGACAGTTTATAAAGTAAAGTAAGAGTTGAATGAAACATAAAACAGAAGAAACATAAAACTAAGTTGAATACAATGAGAGTATCAGAGTTGGAACAAACCTTGGAGATCTTCTGATCCAACCCCCTGACCAAGCAGATGATCATATGTCATTTCAAAAAAAAAAAAGGCTGTCCAATCTCTTCTTAAAAACCTCCAGTGATGAAAAACCCACAACTTCTGAAGGCGAGCCATTCTACTGATTGTTCTCACTGTCCAGAAATGTCTCCTTATTTTTAGGTTGGTTCTCTCCTTGATTAGTTTTCATCCATTGCTTCTTGTGCTGCCTTCGGGTGCTTTGAAAAATAGGTTGACCCCGCTCTTCTTTGTGGTAGCCCCTTAATAGATTACTTAAGTGTGTATGGTAAAAAAAGAACAAATATGGTCAAGAATCAATGGGTGTGAATTGATCAAACACATAAGTGAGTGATCAGTATGAGAAATATGAGAGAAGTGGTTTGGCCACCCAGGGCTAATAAATGAAGATAAATATCATGAAGGAAAATTGGCTGAGAGGAAGATGAATACTGGGAAAGTCAGTTAAATGAAATTGTTGAGATCCTTCAAAAGAGACAAGAATAAAGTCTAGAGAATGAGAGCCAGTTGTTATATAAATGTGGTAGAAGCAACGATGGTTAGCAAGGAAATGAAGTACGAGGAGATAATAATGAATTATGTTGGTTTAAATTTCATTTACTGTGATTTCCTTCCCCCATCTCCTGTGTCAGATTTCTTTTTCTTAATATTATTTTTCTAAACTTTCATATTATTGCTTAAAGTGAAATATAATGGCATGCTTGTTTGTATATTTTAGTCCAAATTTTTTTAAAATAATTATTTATTTATGGACAGATTCATTTTTTATACTTCTATGGAAAACTTCTTATTTTGCACTTTCATCTTGGCAGTCACTTCATTGTAAGGATCTAAATCCCAACTATTTCCAAGTTAACAAGTTTGCTTTTTTGGCCTGTCACTGAATCTTGACATTTTTTTAAAGTAAATCTCTCATGAGTAAAAATAAACAGAAATACCAAGTTGTTTTTTCAATCTTGCTATTGACATCTTATGCAGCCCTTGAAGCCCTCAAAATCTGAAAGGCTTCCAGGAACAAAACATATTGCTTTTAGTTTATCCAGCAATAGTATCCTTCCTTTGTATGGACAGAAATCGTATAGGGTGGAAGGATATCAAACTTATGGTCTGCAATCCTTTTGCAATCCTGAAAGACTGATCAACACTTCTAGGTAAAATCATAAAATCATGCTAAAAAGATGGTTTTCAAGGTGAAAAAAAATCCAGGATCGCTTTAGAGCAGAGGTTCCCAAACTTGGCAGCTTTAAGACTTGTGGACTGGCTGGAGAATTCTGAGAGTTGAAGTCCACAAGTCTTAAAGCTGCCAAATTTGGGAACCTCTGCTTTAGAGCGTCAAACTCAAGGCCCAAGGGCTGGATCTGGCCCACATGGTGCTTAAATCTGGCCTGCAGGGCTGCCCTGAAAACAGTGGATTGGCCCATAGTGCCTCTG
>JANHFP010006239.1:47530-59955 GCA_032468135.1 Calamaria suluensis | reverse complement strand
TCTTCTTCTTCTTCCTCTTCTTCTTCTTCTCCTTCGTCTCCTTCTTCTCCTTCTTCTTCTCCTTCTTCTTCTTCTTCTTCTTCTCCTTCTTCTTCTGCCTCTTCTTCTTCTTAAGCCAATTTGTGTCATTCTCTTTGTAAAAATTCTCATTTTTAGGTTTTTCTTTTTGTGTGTGTGTGAGTCTGTTATTATATTAGAGAAATGACACTAAGTAGAAAAGACAAATTTGGCCTCTGTTTACATTGAATCTGAGTAGTCTTAATTCTAGTGTATATGAGTGAATGTGTGTTTTCTTTAACATTCCAGAGATTTGTGTTGTGTTGTGAACTAAACCTGGAAAGAACATTAATATTTTTTCTTATTAATGTAGATGAAAGAAAAGGACAAAATGGGGTTGATTCATATATTGCTACTATAAGGTAAAGGTAAAGTTTTCCCTCGCACATATATGCTAGTTATTTCCAACTCTAGGGGGCGCTGCTCATCTCTGTTTCAAAGCCTTTTGAAATTATTCTTTGATTTCTTAAAATTGCTACTATAGATTCTTCTAAATGGTTTCCCAATACATTTTTCCATCAACAGCAATGCTCACCTTGTCTAAGACTCAAAATTTTCAAACACAATGTTCACATTTTTAAAAGGAATAAATTCCACCCATACAACATTACAGAAATGTGTCTTTTCCAACTGCACACCTTTTTTTTTACAAGCATGCAAATTGCAGATACTTATGAAAAGTTATCTCCTTTCTGTCATTTATAGAGCTACAATGTATTTTCACAACAGGATTTAGTTTCTGAATACAGTGATGTGTGGGAGAGTTAGGGCCCGATCTGGCATTCTTTGTTTGATTAGTTGTGGTTGAGGCTGCCGATTTGGAATCTGGATGCTTTGTGGACACAATGCTGGATTTTGCACCTTGAGATCATAACAGATTTTTCTCTTTGGAGAAAGGTATCAGCCGGCTTGGACAGGGGTATGCAACTGTTTTTTGTGTTTTCTCTTTGAAGTTTCTTGCCGTTTTCTGAAGAGGCCGCATTCTAATTGCTTCCTTAAAGTACAAATCTCAGGCAAATGTTTCAGAGAGCATGCTTCTTCACTGAAAGCATAGTTCTAGTTAATAGCTCTCGTCTAGCTTTCCTGCAATTAAGAGGTGGGGAACGATGCTTCCTTTGGGGAAAATATTTAGTATTTGATATGACTTCTAATAGGATCCAACACATGACATGGTCAGCAGGTGGGATTCCATTGCCCTGGGAGAATTTGGTGCACTTTCAAGCGTTTTTTTCCCTTTGATGTTTACAGAGATAAACGGGGCTTTTTATGGTGAATCTACTTGTTGATAATATCTGCAAAACATTTTGGAGGAATGGAGACCTGAGAACATTATTCTTCTGCCGTTTTGATAGAACCTGTCAGATAAGACATGTCTGCTGGGAAGAATTAAGATTTCAGAATATTGGTAACATTATAAATATATGCCCTGAAACATCTTAACAATAATGCTTAACAGTAGAAAAGTAAAATCTCCACCAAATTATTTTTTATTACTTTAAAAAGTGGATTTTTTTTTTAATAATAACGAAACTTTTGTGAAGTGTAATTAAAGCTCACGTACATACAAATGCCACCAATGCTTTTAGAAACTGAAAGTATGCTGTCTGGGTATTCTACTAAGATGATGCTGAAATGGGATAACTCATGTTTTTTTTCCTTCCCCTACAAATCCATGGATACCTAATTATGCAATGTTATATTAGTAAGAAGATTTTTTTTAAAAAAATAGTATATTAACACAGGTGGGTTGTTGTTTTTTTTGAAGCAGTTTGTGTTTATTTTTAATTGCTGCTATCCACTGAGGACTTCTTTCGTATTTTAATACTCTAAAAAAAATTCTCAACACATTCCTGATAGGTATCTCTGGAAGAACCACAGATTTCTGTATTAATTGGTTCTGCTCCAGTAAAATATCCATCAAAGCAAAACTCTCAAATCCAGGGAGGAATTCAGAAGACGAGGATTTTATAAGCATTCTTAGGGGTGGGTGGGAGTTTTTAAAGGTTATTTTGATTGTTTGTCAAGACAATTGTTTCCCATCAATTGTATATATATATATATTCTTGAACACTTCCCCATTCTGTTGCTGCAAATACCTTGTGTGGCTGCTCAGCTGATACGCAGCTGAGCTTTCGCACTCCACCCTGTAATTAGGATGGTTACAGCACTGATATTTTGTCACATTAGACAGATATGATTGCAGTGTCTGCATGATATCTGGACAGGTATCAATTCTTCCTTCCCCTCCCCCTTGTGTCGTGCCTCTTCTCCGTCTCTAACACAGAAGGCAGCATCAGCCCACTCAAAGCTTCCTGCCAGTTTGTGAAACTCACATCAGTCACAATTTCCTTCTACCATTGAGGTGACAAGCAATTTCGGATGGCAGGTGGAATACAAGTCCTGAAAAAACCGTGGCTGGACATGGCAGCAACCCATCTAGATATATATATCTAGATGACACTAGGTTGGGAAGGAGTGACCTCCCATTTGTGTCTAGTTTTCTGTTGCCCCTCAGTACACAGAATAAAACAGTCATTTCAATATGTGGATATATAAATCCTTTCGTAATCCTGAGTTCACCTACCCCACTGTTGGCAAAATAAGTGTGCCCCTTTCCCTGGTACGACTGTGCATAAACTTAATAAATCTGAAATCTTATCTGACTCTGCAGCCTTCAGTGGGATTTCAAAGAATGCTTGTCATTCCAGATTGCTTGCAGAACCTCAGATTGGCTTGGAAGCCAACTCCCAAATTTTCCAGCTATGACACAGAGGGTGATTTAGCCTCCCTTGAGACCCGTGCTATGTTTCACTGACAGCGTGTCACTTCTCCTTTGTTTCAGTCGTGTCAGGATGACACGGTACAACATGAACCAGTGTAACTTGATCTAGCACATACTAGCACCAAACTTAAACAAAAAATGTACTCTGGTGTCTGTCTGCCTCTCATCGCTTAAATCTTTTTTTCTGAGTCATGTGAAAACCACTGCTAACTTCTATTATTCTGATTATGATTTAAACCAAATATGGTTCAGCTATCGTAAGTGTCCAAGGAGCCTTATTACCATGCACCTCTCAGAATGCAGGTTTCATCCAGATTACATTGCTTTTTCAGGACGAAATCCCTGCCTACCCTTTTTTAAATATGGAAAAGGTTAAAACGTTTTGCTAAAGCACATGCAGAATTGTTACTTTCGCAGTCCTTCAGCTTTGATCTTAAATGAACGTTAAAACAGGATGAGCTTCCTTCTAAACTTTATGTTTCAAAAAAGGTTTAATATTATAATGGCCGATGAAACCCTTGCTTGTGTGTGGTCAATAAGTGTCCTTATTTGCATGAATAAGGCTCTCAAAATGTGTATTATCCAACAGTAAACATCAAGGTCCCACTCAGGGCCACCATCCATGCTTTCAGAGTTCTTTCAAGCCATTAGAGAAATTTACAGATGAATTTGCACGGGTCAATTTGTACAGAAGGGTTATTGCCATGGAATAGCTATTTCCTCTCTTCTCTGCTGACCCCTCCCAGCTGCCACCCTTCTTTTCAAGAGACAAAGAAATACTTGCTTAGAGTGGTTTGCATCCACTGGGGATAGTCAGAAGGAAGTGAAAGTTGGCAGTATTTTCCCCATTTTCGTGTTTATTGCCCAAATGGGAGATTCCTGAAGAACCAAGTCACTACTACCTCTTTTCACATTGTACCTATAACTTCATTTTCAGCATGTAGAGCCTGCTGGCAATTGCATTATGCATGATCATCAACCAGTTTTGAATGATGAATGTTTTTATTTTAAATGGTATGTGTGTATGTCAAATTGGCTATCCTGCTTGCCTGTCGGAAAATCGATAGATCATTCCCCAAATCTAGAGAAAGTTAAACTTTTCCTTGGTTGTCTTTCCTCTGCCCCACCTATCCAAAGTTCGAGCTGCCTCTTGAGGACATGCAGTCAAGTTAACTTGCTACTCATTTTGTGCCATTTCCGTTTTAGATTTGAAAACTGGCTAGACCAAAAGCTCCTTACAATTTGCATTAATCGATCTCACTATTCCAGGGGTCAGCAAACTGTGGCTCTGGAGCAGCATGTGGCTCTTTCAGCCCTCTGCTGCGGCTCCCTGTCACTCAAAATATGTGTCACAACTGCCAATGTGTGACACCCACCAGCATACAATTTATTGAACTTTTCAACCTCCAGTAGGCCAACTGGGATAAATCCAAGGAAAGAAAAGTTTCAGAAGAAAATGTAATGTTTGATTCAACTACATATGATAGTTTTGTGCCCACTCAGGAAATAGTCCGGCATGGGAGTTTTTTTGTGGCTCCCAGTGTTTTCTTTTCTGTGGGAAACAGGCCCAAATGCCTCTTTGAGTGTTTAAGATTGCCGACCCTTGACATGTAGCATTGTCTTATGAACAATAAATAATTGGTTGTGTCTGTCCAATTCTCATTATTGAAAAAAACACTTAAATATGCAATTATCATAAGAATAGTTTCTGCTAAATTTATATGGAAGCAGGAAATATTCTGATTTCTTGAAAAGAAACTTCTTAGTGTCAAAACAGACCATGTATTTATATTGTCAAGTTAATTTTCTTAATTTCATTATTTGCATGCTAATGCAATTCCTCATCCAGTTCATCAGTTTGTTGTATCATCATATTTTCCTTACATCTTTCCATAAACAATTTACTGTGCACTTAGAATTATTATATACATAGGTATGCTATATTTACAAATTCAACTGAAGTCTGAGTTTGCTACGCATTGACTGTCATTCAGAACTAGAAAAACATAACAAATTTCAGTTTCCAAAGATGCTTGCCATTGCAAAAATTTTGTTCTTATAATGATGAGCATTATCTGAGTTTCAAATTCAGACATAATATTGCACAACTGATTCTTTACCTCTGAAGCCACAATTTGTATAATAGCATACTTGTAACCTGATTGTAAAAATTACATGCTGTTTTTATTATTCTTAGAATAAATATTTAATTAACCAAAGCACTGTTTTATCAAAGCACACTTGAATTCTAAAAGCTGAAGAAGTATTTTCCCATAACAATTGGGAAATAAATCCCTTTTAAGGAGTAGGAGTTTTCTTTCTTCTTACTACACAAGAACTGCAACCTTAAGAAATGAGTGGCATCTTATTAAATGAAGCTTTTTATAATGCTATGGATCATCATCCTCTATCCTATCTGGTACTTATATAAGGAAGGACTAGTAGTATTTTTATATTTTCTGGAAAAACTATTAACTTTTCCTTTAAATACAGCAGCTACTGGCATTCTGTTGGATAGGGAGAAGCCAGCTGAAACTCAACTCTAGCAAGATCGAGTGGTTGTAGGTCTTTATCCCTGCCCATCGGGATAGGAGAGTTGTCAGCTTTGACTCTAGTTGAGATAAACTCACCCAGATGTATCTTGTGCATGGTTCCTGCTGGAAGAGCAGATGGCTTTCATTCCTCTGTCAGTGTCCGACTCAGAAGAAGAGGAACATCTGGCAGAGACCAATGTGTTGCAGGCAAGGGCTGCATATT
The DNA here is from genome assembly GCA_032468135.1 of Calamaria suluensis. Taxonomy (NCBI): domain Eukaryota; kingdom Metazoa; phylum Chordata; class Lepidosauria; order Squamata; family Calamariidae; genus Calamaria; species Calamaria suluensis. Next base: position 54,359 of record JANHFP010006239.1, on the reverse strand, counting down.
AAGGTGGGGAAGAGCAGAGCCAGGCTGGGCCAAGTGGGATGGAGGCAGATCCAGAGAGGAGTAATTCTAATGAGGAACCAGGCCCACCTCCTCCCCATCCTAGGCTGTGTAGGCAGGAAAGAAGGAGGCTGCAACAAGTCTACTTGGGAGAAAATGAGTGACGGGACACAGCTGCTTCAGCTGTTTTATAAGCAAGTGTTTTGCTAAGGGTGGCTGCTGGAGTCAAAGTGGATTATTGATGTGTTAATGGTCATGGTTTCTGGCATCCTTCTTTTCCTGCCAAGTTTATTGTAATTAGCAGCCAAAGAACTTGCTTATCTCCAGAGTGATTTCATCATGTCTGCAAACTCAAGGCTTGTGTAGGATTTTTGTTCATGCCGAAGGAAAAAAACCTTATCAGAGACTTTGGGGGAGCTGGGGTTGATGTAAAATAAATACTGCTGTTAAGATTTGAGTTGTGTTCCTTTCCATAATGCATGCTGGATCATCACAATGGCACTCAGGACAGAGGGGGTGGGGTTTGTACAAAATTCACCTTGCGTGCCAATTGCAAGTATTTCTGCTTTGCTCGTAATCGTATATCTTAGTTATCTTCTGTTGGATCATTGCAATATTCTTTAATGGGACTGCCCTTGAAAATTAGCTGGAAGCTGCAACTGGTCCAGAATGAAGCAGTACATGAAGCTTGCTCTGCAGTTCACCTGAGTTACATCACAGGTGCCTGAACTGCACTGGTTCCTAGTTTCTTTCTGATGACGGATATAACCTTTAAAGCAGTGGTGAAATCTGAACCGGCTTGCCACCAGTTCTCTGGCCACACATGTGGAGTGTGCGCGGTGCACCAGACGTGTGATGCATGCATGCGCAGTGCACGGCAGGCAGGCACTGCACATGCATTCGTAAAACATACCAAACATGCGCTGCATGTGTAGTGCACACCAAATGCCCACTGCACGGACGCAAGCGCAGTAAGTGCTAAACACGTGCTTTGCACGGAAAAAGGAGGCTTTGGGAGGTAAGTAGAACAGTGAGGGGGGAACAGCAGTGCTATGTGATTTAGATTCACTAGAAAGTAGGATTTCCTGCTTTCTAGCTATTTTAAATCGCACTGCACAGCTGATCATCGGAAATGCCAGTTCGGAGGAACCGGTAGCTTTTTTTTTACTACTGGTTCGCCCGAACCTGTAGTTTTATCACTACCAGTTTACCCGAACGTTGCAAAGTGGTAGCATTTCACCACTGCTTTAAAGTCCTACATGGCACAGGGTAGGGCAGTTGTCTACTAGATTAGATAGGATGGGCACACACCAGAATCGTCTCCCTTAAATATTGTCACTGATGGGACTTTGGAGGCATGCCTTCTTGGTGGCCACTGCAGCCTTGAAATTTGATAGATCCCTATTCTTTTAGCCATCCAGAAAACTGTGAAAACCACCCCCGAAACCAAGCATTAAACTAGGCTAACGTTTGTATTCAGAGGTTTGTTTAGTCTGTTAGGTGGGTGGAAGGATATTTTTGTTTTTATCTTAGTTTTTATGGATTGTTTCCTAGAATCATTGTATAATAGGCATCTATGTAAGCTATGCAAGTAAGTAAATACTATTTGTTCGGTTCCTTAAATGCTACAGAAAGTATCTAATTGATTCTTTTTTCATCTCTGAGACCTGTTATTTACGTTAACTTGGTCTCAACAGTTAGCATCGCTTTCCTAAAATGTGTCCATAAGAAAGAAAGCTTAAAACTCGGAAGCCACTTTTTTGAACAGTAGTTTCTGAGTTACTTTACACATTCTGGCTATTAAAAAGATACAAATTATGTTTGAAAGATAAAAATGAAAAGTCCTGTGAACATGGCAGTTAACATGGTTCACATTAATCATGGTACCTCATTTCCTTTCAGAGGGACAAAACTAAATATCTTTCATTGGTGTTGTTTCTGAAGACCAATCCAGTGCTTCTCAATCCAATTATAGATATTATTACTTTCATATCTCTTCTGGATATGCAATTAAATGTTTCAAATTGTTTTATTGGAGTTGAACATAAGGCGATCTATGTTTACTTGTTGGTTTTATTTATTTGTTTGCTTATTTAATTTGTAATATTAATATGCTGGTTTCCGGTGGCTCAAAATGGAAAATAAGACAATATTTTGATAATGGATTTAACTGTTTCAAACAATAAAAAAGGAAGATAAACCAGTATAGAGGATGAGCAGAAATCAATGCATAAGTGATGGTGCAAAGCTTCACAAGGATGTTCACAGGCTTCTCTATATGTTTGATTTAGTTAAATATAGGTAGTACTTGACAGTTCATTTAGTGACTGTTCAAAGTTAAAATGGCACTGAAAAAGTGACTTATGACCATTTTCACACTTACCATTGGAGCAACCCCAGGTCATATGACTTTTGTGACTTTCTGACAAGCAAAGACAACGGGGAAGGCAGTTTCACTTAACAACTATGCTACTAATTTTAACAACTGCATTGATTCACTTATAAACTCACTTAACAAATATCTCAATTAGCAACAGAAGTTTTGGGCTACATTGTGGGCGTAAGTCAAGAATTACCTGCACAGAAATGAAATTAATATTTCTGCTTTGGGTGAATAGAAAATTCCTTCCCTACAAAAAAAAATCTATGAGAAAAGGTTACTAAACATTAAAATGTAAAATATTGCATAATTTTTCAGCATGTTCCCCTAGTACCCAAAAACTGGCAACCAGAACCTAAATAATTTACTTTACAATAGATAATGTTGAGAAATTGAACTTGTTTTCCCTCTTCCATGGATTAGAAAAAATATGGCTAACTCTGTCTTATTTTGAAATTATTTACAGGCTGTTCCCCAACTAGCGCTGTTTGGAGATATGTCAACTCCTCCTGATATAACCTCTCCCCCTGTAAGTATTGCTGTTAAAATTGCTGGATTATTCGTTCTATGCCGATGTCAACATTTTTATAATATCAATATATAGCACATTTTGATATTCATGAGAAAGACTGAAGACTGAATTTGACAGAATTCCAAAAAGGGTTACAGTCATGTTACCCAGTTTGAATTTCTCCCTCTATAACATTGGTAATTATCTTACTTTTAAAACCCTAATTACTTATGCTAATCCCCTGTGAAGTTACTAAAATTACACAGCCTTAGACTTTTATGAAGAAACAGGTGCTGAAACAATTTGCATACATTTTAGAAGTTGCAAAAGAACGCATTTTTGCCAAATATCTACAAATTGTATGAGAATTTTGTAACGCCATCCTGTTTCTAATTAGAGGTACCTTTCCTTGTCACTTGTTCACGTTTATTCTCCTCTCTCTTCTACTGCTCCCACCCATCATCCACTGTTGGCTTTTCTCGTTCATGCACTAGCTCTTTTAATTAGAGAAAGGATATGGAACTAGTTCTTGGCAACGAAAGCAGCACATGAAATACGACCTGTGACAGCTTATCAAGGCATTTTAATTGTTTCTTGTTTTATAGACCCCTGCAACTCCAGGTGATGCCTTTATTCCATCTTCATCCCAGTCACTTCCTGCTGGTACAGAGGTATTTAGTTCTGTACCTTACAGCACGGCTGCTGTACCCTCAGGTAAATCTTTTCCATCAAGCTCTTTAAACTGGAAATTTGAATCTCAGTCTGGGACCAAGGGATGTTGTTGTGTTACACATCAAAACATTGGAAGCCCTAGACAGAGCCTATATGATTTGTAATTTTAGTAATTAGGTACTGATTCATACCTCTTTGCTCACATGTCATTAATCTGTAACATATGAGCCATTGCAGACATAACATTACAAACAAAATGTTCATCTCAGCCACTTATTTTCAATCATTCTTATTTTGCAAATTCGGGGGAACCCTTGAGAATTTGATTTCATAATCAAAATAATAAATCACTCTTAATTATTAGAAAACTTTCTGATCTTTAAGATTATTTCTTTTTCTTTTGAAGAGCCAGTTGCACTAATGGATGAAAACTATTGTTAGTCAGTATTCTTCAGAGACCAAAATGCAAATTTTGTTAGTATTGTGACCCACTTATGAAGCTAAAAATGTTTTACAGATGTTAAATTTACTTGTTTCCTGCTATTTTGAATTCTTAAGTAGTTGCCACTGACTCACTGCTAGGTCAAGGTATAATTTCACTTTTATGCATAATGTATGCATATCTTAGGCTGTACATATTTCATTATCTAAAAGAAAAATTCTGAAGCACTCCTGTGCAAAAACATTTGAATTTACTTGGATTTTTGGCAATTAATAATTACAACATAGTCAAAAGCTTTTACCAAAAAAAGTCTCAATATCTATGATTTAAATACTGGAATATAATCCAGGATGCTTGGCCGTAGTCCCTCTTCATCTGGATGATTTTGAATCACTTGCTGTTTCTCTGGTAGACCAAATTTACAGGGTTGCTTGAAAGTAAAAAAGGTAGGACTATTTATCTGAAAAGAAGATAACCCTGACAATCACCATCTAATAAAGATTAGACCAGAAAAAGTATTGTAAACACAAATTATGTGCTTTTACAATAGTTTAAACATGTGTTCAAATCAGCCATAAAGTACTTACAGAAATAAAAATTAAAGGGTTTCTAATGGGTTCCATAATCCCCAAACTTGTATATATCTGAAAACATATCTGTAATGCATGCAAGAAAATCTAAGAATATTTCTAAACCAGAAGAACTTGAAAAGAAAGATAATTCTGAACACGGGAATAGAAGGACTTATTATTTGGCTGTGGAAAAAAAATGGAAAATCTTATTTCTGCCAAAGCAAGTATTACAAAGTATGGACTGAAAGGATATTCAAACTTCTTCATTTGCTACATACACTATTATTGTAATCTGTAAATAGATGTACATTACATAAATAATACATATATGTTCAAGTTGCATCAGGGTGCCATGTTTACCTTTGTGCCTAGTAGACATTGTGTTAGATGACCCTGCTCTTACATTGATGTTAGTTATAGATTCCCTTTACATTTCTGTGCTTCTGTGCAAAATAGAAACAGGTGATAGTTATCGACATCATAATCAATGAATAACTTGGTTTTATTAATCAAAGAATAACTTGGTACAAAATAAAGAAAAAGAGTTTGTGCTTTTTTGAAGCACAGCTTAGCTGTTGTGTCCTAGAGATGGAGTTCTTGCCTCACAGTCAGGAGGTTGTGAGTTTGATACTAGGTAGAGGCCAGGTGTAGGTCTCCTACTTGGGCATGGGGTTGGACTAGATGATCTGCAAGTTCCCTTCCAACACTGTTAATCTGTTAAAGAATCTCGTATTTTATTGATATTCTTTAGATATTTGAATTCCAGGCATGAATGTGGGAATAACTGAAGTAAAGTCTTAAGATGTGATATGTACCCAGCAAGTTGATTTTTATTTTTATCTTATTTTTGTAAATCAAAAGTTGATATAGGTGATGATGACAGAAATGATTCAAATATTGGAAAATATAATATTTGCACTAGGTTTACCACAGACATGAACAGACAAATTTAAACTGACAACAGTTTTCATTAATTGAAGTTATAAATGCTCACATGGGTGTTACTAAAGCTTCTCAGGCCTCTCCCACCAAGGCAATTTGAGGTAATCAATCACTTCTTCTTAAGGCTTAAACTTTGAACTTTGAATTCCCATGGCTTTGTGACTCAGAGTAATGTGAATTTTAGCTAATTTTAACTTGTAGCAAAAAATTAATATCAAAGGTCATAGATCCATGAGGTATAGTACTAACTCTCTCTTCTAACAATAGTGATGAATATATGTAGGTCAGGTATAGGCTGAGGATGAAGGTTCATTTTCCAAGCTTGTGGGTTGGTTTCAGAACATTTTGTTACCAGGATAGGTAACATCTTTAGTCAAATTTAGGAGATGTTAGTGTTTGTCTGTTTATAAGGCCTTCAGGTGTGGGTATGTCGAGTGGGGGTCTTATGGTAGAGAGGTTGCATAAGGTCAGGATCATTGGGAGGCGAACTGGTGGAGAGGGTTGGTTGACGGTCAGTGCTGTCTCTGGTTGGCTATGCAGTGGATTTGGATTCTGAAGGGTTCGTAGGCTGCTTGTAGGTCAATGTGCCTCTTGATGTCTGAGGTGTAGGTTGCTATGTGCAGGTTGTTCCAGGGTGGATAATTGAGATGGGAAGTGGGTGAGTATCTCAAGTACTCTGAATGAGACAAATTCTCTTTTTTTTCTCATGAAAAAAATAGAACTGGTTCGCTCTTGTCCTGCTACAGGAAGTATAGTTTTGTTAAGATCAATATAGTTTTGTACTAACCTAGTCATATCTTCTCAATTTGATCCTTCTTCTAATTTTGTTCATCAGTCTAGTAGTAACCTATTGTTAGTCTTGCTAATCCCTGTGCTTTTTCCGTTAAACTGTCTGCTGTGGACCTTTCACAGTTTTTAAGAGGTCCTTAAGGGGCGTGTGCATCAGTGCACCTGTGTGCCTTTCGTCCCTCTCCTATTGTTCCCATCCATTTGTAATCATCCCATGTGTTTATGGATATGTTTTGCCTATTTACATCTTTAATTGTGCCAATTTTTGTGCCAATGTCTATGTTTATACTGTTACTTGTTTCCTTGTACTTTTTGACAAATTAAATAAAGAAAAATAAATAAAATAAAATGATGAGCCCTTCAAAGTAGGCCAGGACAGGAAGCAGATACAAGGAATACTAGAACTTTCCTTTCTTGATAGGGAATTGTGAAAGCCCGACGTTTCCCATTCCCTTATTTATTTATTTATTTATTTATTTATTTATTTATTTATTTATTTATTTATTTATTTATTTATTTATTTA
>JANHFP010006239.1:30746-43470 GCA_032468135.1 Calamaria suluensis | reverse complement strand
AGAAAGGCTCTGGAGCCTGGGGAGAGTGAAAAACAGGCCTTCCCCACACCCCCAGGCCCTCCAGAGGCTGGAAACAACCTCTTTCCTGACTTCTGGTCAGCCTGGAAGGCCTGAAAATCATCTGGCCACCACCCACATGCTCATCAGAGGTGAACTAGGGCAATGCTCGCGTGCCAACCAATATGGCTCCACGTGTCACCTGTGACACCCATGCCGTAGGTTCACTATCACGGACCTAGACCTTATCATGGATTTCTTAAATAGAAAAGGAAGCAGGATTTAGGTGGAAAATGAAGTATACCAATTGCACAGAGAAAGTTTTGGATGACCTCTGTATGGCTTAATACTCTCTTAATACTCCTCCTTCTGTACTTGAACAAGGAAATAAATTAGTTGGAAGCCATACTTAATTTGCATTCAATAAGAATGTATTAGAAGTTGAAAAGGATAGTGCATACATATAATTATAAAGTAATTTCACTTCATAAAATTGTACAAAAAATTGGAAGTTGATTTAAAGATATACATTATGTTTATATAAAATAATGTAATAAATCATAATAACAAAACAACAGAGTGACTATGTTCAAAAATCAATTTCTTTAAAGAATTGTTTTTATGTCTACCAATTAAATTTCCCTTAATAGCCATCTGCCTTGAGTGGTTTTATTTCACAATATTTACAATGCTAGTGTTATGCACAAACATGGACTAAACTAAAACATTACTTTTAAATTGGTTTTATATTCAGGATGGCAGTTCCTATTTTTTAAAGGAGTATCTTATTTTTAAACATTTTAATTTCCACCGACTTTCTACATTTAGGGAAGGATTTCCCTGGGGGACTGATTCTCAAGTGATCTGATAGGTTTTTCCCATCCATTCCTAAAGAAAAATAGTGCACATTTTCCTAGCAATATGATCATGAGGACTGAATAATCCCATAAAATTAGGGTCATGGGTGTTCAATTCATTTTGGCCTTTCAAACCACAGTGGGTAAACTTTTGACGAAATGCATTGATGGCATGAAAATAACCTCTGATGTTGTTTTCCTTTCTGCTGTTGAAAAAAAAGGTGTTATGTTCTTATATTCTAGCCTGATGGATCTCAGGCCTCATCCAACAGTGATCCATTTGGTGAACCTATTGGTGATACTGTAAGTCCACAGGGCGATAGCTAGATAGCGCAGGTTGGGGTAGGTATCTGTCCTTCTCTTCTGTCTCTTTCACTCACTCATTTTTCAGCCATTCCCTTTCACTATTGCCTGTCTTCATTTTCTTGGATGCTATATGTGCAGAATTTTTTTTCCCACCTCCCTAGTTCTCACACCATACTTCCATTTGCAGGTGATGTCAAAATACTGGCTTTTGAAATTACTGTATAATAGAAAGGAAAATGCATATTAAAGTGAAACTGGAGATTGTGACAATTAACCAAGGAGGAAACCATGCATTTCTTAGTGTATATGTATATTCTATACATTTATCAACTGTTGGTTAAAACAGCATATTCAAAATTGAAATATGCCTTTCCACTCCATAGTTTATCAATAATCTCTTGAAAAATTTACTAACAGTTTGATTCAACATATATATATATATATATACACTGTACATATATATGTTGTTGTTAATTCATGCAGCAGTGTTGCTATCATTCCCAACTATTGTTCAGTTATACATTTTCCATTACCAAATTTAAGGTGACATTTGTTGTAATCATTAATGGCTCACTTTGCATGTTGATAGACTTTTTTTAAACTGACTGTGACTATTTTTATACTGGCATTTGTTTTGTCTGAGTGATTGTAAAGATGCAGTGCTTGTGAGTGGTGAACATACCCATCTAATTTCAGTTCTGTTACTGTCATATTCAAAAAATGTATACTTCATACATGGTGAATTGGAGAAAATTAAACGCGGTGTGATTTACTATTTCTGTCTCTATATAAAACATCTGAAGGAAGTCCGTAAAAATAAAGGATTTATTTTTAGTGCATAAAATATAGTGATTTCCATACTTAAGAATGTGGGTGGGGTTATTGCTAATGTGTTTCACCAATCACAATATGTGAATACACCAGGCTATCTTGAATATTTCATATTATTGAAATTGAGCCTTGAACTTTATTTATTAAAGACTACAGCCATTCAGAATGGACAGGAGGAAAAAAAGGAAAAATAACAATGATTCAAGTCAGCTTGTATTTCATTGTTCTGATGAAATTGATAAAAATGCAGCCACATCTGAAACATTTTTATCCCATTTTTGTTGCTTTGCACAATCATTAATAACCCCGTCAGCAGATCACTTTTCTCTGTTTTTAAACAGTACAGTTCCAATGCCAACAATGACTAGTTTTATATTGCTATAAATTTTCAAAGAGATCAAGCAGGTGAAGTAATTTAATTTTGTCTACCATGGCATGACTGATTTTAAATCTGCCCACTATTGAACTATCTGAACGATTCCCTTTTTCTCTCCCTCTAGCTATTAATTTCAACAACATTAATAGACAAAAATAGTCCTTAAAAACCATGAACAAAGCATTCATTTGCTGTTTTTTTTTAATTCTGGCCTCTGAATGTGGAAGAGGAATCGTTAGTCTTTCCGTTTTGAAATAATCTCAGTGGAGAAATCTATTTTGAAAGTTGTTTTTTCCTTTTTCTTTTTTAATATTAAATATGTAAATTTGGACAGCAGAAATGTTTTACATTCTTGTGAGTGGATTCCCACTCTCCGGATTGTTCTACTAGTGAAATTATGAAAGCAGCGTGTTGTCTTTTCCTTAAAGCCTCTGATAAAATCTTACTTGGAAGTTTGGATTTTTATGGATAATGAAAGAGTCATTAGAGATACCAGGAAACTGTTTTACTTCCTTGATACAGGGAGGAATATGGGAAGAAATACTTCTTCACATTTATTGGATCTTGAATCCTTCTGTATAAGAAAGGACTGTCTCTTTATGGGAAGGGTACTCTATGCTCTAGCAAGTCTATTTATATTCTAGAATGAACTGTCATTCCCCATTTGGCTTTAAATTTGCTCCACAATGTCGTTTACTAAATTGTTATTTAGACCTTATATTTTTTCACCTAATGAATTCATGAACTATCAATGTTATAAGCATTTCCTTTTTTTATTCTTTTTTCTTTAGTAAAAGATTTCTTTAAAATCTTTGGACTTTGTTAGTAACTGAGTACCCTATTACTTTTCAATTCATGGATTATATTACTATTCTATACTTCAACCATCTTAAAGAAAAGTTTTGCAACTTGAAATCCACAGCTATTTTTTTAAAGGCTTCTCATAGCCAACTCTGGAATTTGCTCAGGAATGAAAATTTTCCCCTTGATTTATTTTTCAAAGCAAAACCTGGGAACATTATCTAAATACCTGCATTGAAATTACAAGTGTTCCTTCTTGGGTAACATTATTAGTTAATAATATAATGGACCACTACAGAACAATTGTGTGCTTTTCTTAGTCGTTAATATTTTCTTGTTTCCCCTAAAACTATTTCTGCATATTTTATAGCTATCATAAAAATATGCCATATTTTTCTTTTGTCAATCAAACCAGAGCAAAAGTTTTATAATATAAGACATTTTCACATTTTGTGTGTCAGATCGTGTCAGGATTTTCAGTGTAAGGCCACAATTGGCCTCTCTCCTCAATATTTTTTTTCATTTAGCTACCGCTAAAATTGTTACTAGGCAGAGAAAAAAGATAAAATCTGTGATGTTGTAGTTTTAGACCTGCTTTTTTCTTACTAAAAGGAGACTTGTCACCTGTAGGAGTGAACCTAGTCTTTTACTCAGCCTTGTAAACAACCTGTTAAAGGAGTTGTACTGGTCAAATATAGTTAATCATAAAAGTAATGCTCTTCCAAAGCTTCAAAATACTCCAATCTTTCTTCTCTTCAAAAATAAGCTTTAATTTTTTTAATGGTTCTAGTGCATTTTCCCATCTTTGTCTCTGCAGCCTCTCCAATTGCTCAGTTCTATCTATAAATAAATAATCACGACATAAAGCAGAGGTCTTCAAACTTGGCAGCTTTAAGACTTGTGGATTTCAACTTCCAGAATTCTCCAGCCAGAATTCTGGGAGAGGAAGTCCACAAGTCTTAAAGCTGCCAACTTTGAAGACCTCTGACATAAAGGAAGACCCCTTTACCACCAAAAGATAGAAAAGGGCTGCCACACCTCTCCGCCCCTCTTGCATTGAGCTCTTTAGAAAAATACAAAGTATAAGAAGTTTTTTTTTTCATAGGACAGAAGTGCTATCCCCTTGAGCTTCCTCATCTGCTATTAAATATTTATACAGGGCTTTCCTTCTGTGAGTGGGTGATCAGGAAATAGAAGATTTATTTTCTCAACTTATTTTCATCTTTTTGATCAGCCAGGCAAAAGGAAAATATTCCGCTAAATATGCTGTATAAACATGGACAAACAATCCTTTGGAAAACTTTAAGTTCATAATACATTTTTTTCCTGCCATTCTTGTTACATTAGGAAGAAAAATCTATCTATTGTATAGTATACTTCTCCTTTATCTTAATAATGGTATAAGCAGATCAGTTACATTACATCCATTAACCGTTTTAAGTTGCTTAAGTAAAACTTCCTTAAAAGAAGAATACAGAATGCAATATGTTCACTAGTTTGAAAGCCAATCTATATAAAAGTTTTGAATTATCCTTTGGAGGCTCTTAATTTTAGGAAAACATGAAGGGCCACAGAACATTTCCAAATAATAAGACATGCTTCTTAATTCTGCCAAATAGACATGACAGTGGAAAATAGCAAGCATCATAATAGTAGAGATTCCTTAGGAAATTTGTTTAATACAAAAGCTTTGAAGAATATTAAGTTTTGAACATAAAAATCAACTGATATTCTGGAATATTTTTCCATGTTCAATTTTGTTTAATATTTTCCTCCAGTGTCTTATCTGAATCTGCATTTACTGTAACACAGATCTACTGAACAAATTGGTTAGTATTAATACGGTTTTTATATTCTGTGGGTTTTACCAATTTTTAGTTATGGAAAACTTTAATTTTTCACATTGGTAAAACATAATTATAGTGTCATTTCCTAATTTTTTTAATATTGATTTTAATAACATTTTCCAAAATGCTGATCTATTGGAAGCATCTTTTGTTACAACATATTATTTCCATCTCTATATTAACATTCTTCATCAACATTCTAAACAATAACATTTGACAGTTCCTACTTGACTTTCACACTTATGAGTCAAGAACTGTTTGCATGGAGAATAATTAATTGGTTTTTTATAGGGAGCAGGAAAATGGCAAAATCTTTGTTCCAGGGCAGGGATTTCCAATTATTTTCATGTTATCGAATCTGTTAGTTAAAAAGAAAACTTTCTGAGCCCCACATCAAGTGTCAAAATTTTAGTAAAAAAAAAAAGATTGTGTTTAAGTGAACATTTCCTTCCTTTAGTCAGTCATGGAACACAATCAAGTTCTCCTGGATCTCTCAAGTTCAAATCATTGTCTAAAATCTTGTTCTAGGGAATAAAATTGAGTCTATCCCAGAAAAGAGTGGAACACTACTTAATGAAGAAAAATCTGATTAATAAGAGCATCTTGTCCCTTATTTTAAAATGTGTGTGAAGTGCAAAATTTTCTGCCCTTTTGCTTACTCATAGGTTGTTTAGATCAGCGGTCACCAACAGGGACCACTGGTTGTCCCTGACAAAATGTTGGTGGTCCCCAGAAAAAAATATTTGCATTTTTTATATTGCACTAAATCAGGGGTCCTCAAACTACGGCCCCTGTGCTGGATACGTACAATGAAACCTTGTGTTGAGACCCTTTGGGGTCTCTTTGTGTGGAGTGGAGGGGAGCAGAAATTTCAACTTGGGGTCTGTTTTGGCCCCCTGCTTTGGCCCCCTGGGCCTTCTGGTGAAGGGAGAAGGAAAGCACCACTGGTGGTAAAGAGCTGGAGGGCCTTGTTCCAGTGGGACTGCATCATGGCCTGGAACTGGCTGACAATCTCAGACTGCTGAGCCTCCAGATGCCAGTACCTGGCCTTGCATTCCCACAGGTCTTCCCTCTGCTTGGAAAGCCTATGCTCCTAGTCCTCATTGAAATGTTTCTGTTGTGCCTTCTTCTCGGTCAGATCCAATGTGAATTGAGCTGTTTTGCCAACTCTTTCTTGTGGTAGCTGCTTAGCTCCAACAACTGCTTCCTGTTGTGGCCCTAAGGAGCCCGGGTGGACAGATGAGGGGGGACTAGAAGGGGAGGGGTGAATAGAGGCCACCAAGGCACCCCTCGGTGTGAGTGACATTGAGTTTGCCATGCTCCCCCAGCCACATGACCACCTAGCTACTCCCACCCAGCCAGTCATTCGGCAAATCATATTAATGGTCACTGGGATTTAAAATTATGAATTTAGTGGTCTCTGAGTTCCGAAAGGTTGGGGACCCCTGGTTTAGATTACAGTCTAAAAATCAAACTACATGTCTACTCAATGTGAGAAGTACTCTTTTACCATTAATAGAGATTCTTAAAAAGTAAGCAAATGAAATTTATTCAACTATACAAAAAAAGTATTTGCATTGCATCAGGAAAAAAAATCAAATGCTAGATATAATCTTTAAAAAATGTGAGTAACTTTCAAATTCTCCAGAATCATCATTGCTTCAATGAACAGATGATTAATACCAGATGGGAATCAAAAATGTAACTGTTGTATATTAGAAAGCTTGATACCTTCTATAGCATTGAACTTTTCCACAATTCCAAACTGAGCAAAGCTCTACCAATTATGGAAGCTTAAATCTAATACATATAGAAGCCTAGCTGTAGAGTAAGTCCTCTGCACTGCCCTAAACTTCCAAAGATGATGAAATACTGACTTTAGTTTATTGCAACAATTTACCAAATTGCATATTGTTGCTTTTCATGTTCATTAAACCGTCTTCACATTGCTTGACATTTGCATAATCAATGTTTGCCAACATTTGTAATGCATTTCGTCTATCATAGTTTGGAAACATCAGAATTAAAATTATTAAAGTTTTGAATTTATATTATGTTTTGAAATTCTAAGGAGATGCTTATTCTGTTTTTATTGATTTTCTTTTACTCTGTTTTAATTAATAGCTGCTCAAAGTTATGCATATAAGATGGGCCAACTATATATTAATTAAATAAATAGATAAAATAAATATTTAGTGTGTCATCCTTGCTTTGGACATCATTCTGAACTCAGTAAATGAATCATGCTTGCACTGCAAACTTGGAGAAAATTGAAATGGAATAGTTTTAAATCATAAAAAAAATTTCATTAGCATGAAACCATGTAGTGTAAAATGCTAAATATTATACTGAGAGCAGAAAAACAATTTGTTTCTGTTCATTCAAATCACTTTTTTTCATAGCCAAAGAGTGCAATTACTTCTACATATGCAGCTGACTTTTTAACAAATATCAGTAGTGTAGAATTATTGTTTTCTTTCTTAAAATTCTTTTTTATTTTATCAAAATTCAAATTATGGGATTGTGTGTGTGCGTGTGTGTTTATATATCCAACTCTGGCTGTGTTCTGTGGATCTACTGTTCACATTCAAATGACTAGAAATATCTCTATTCATTTTTTTTCTTTCTCTCTATTGTTTTTAGGAAAGAGAACCACTCTATGCCCAGATCAACAGACCTAAGACCTAAGAAATAGCATTGACCCACACTTGTGGCACTTCAAGTCTCAAATGAAAACTCCAGTCTTGGCAGGCCTTTGGCTCCTACTACTCTTACTAATATTATTTAGTTATCTCAGCTAATCAAGGATAATCATATCACTGGATTAATTCAACAGACAAGATGTTTTGCCAACTCTGTTTGGCAGAACGTTGCTTTTTTTCCCCCTTATTTTTCAAAATCCTACTTTCCTAGGGGTGGGGGAGGAAATATCATCTGCATTCCTACAACTTTGAACTATCCAAACACCTTTTCTTCTTGTTACCTTTTGTGGTTTCTAAGACTCCATATAATGAAAGTAGGTGATCCCAATCTATTAGATGATGACTCGTTGTTTTTTTTATAATACGGAAACACAGAGAAAGCAAACACATCCCGGTCACCAGTTATTGAGAGACACAACTGCACATTTGAAGATATGGTAACTTTTTTTAATGGCCATCACAAACTGATTCTTCTGAATTTTCACCCAGTATACCAGCCTACAACAGCATATACGAAGGAAGTATTTGAGGTGTTTCATTTCCCACCCACCCCCATTACTTAAAAACTGGTGACAGACACTAGCAGCAGAATGCCTCCTGTGAAAATAATTCTTAACTTGAAGTCATGGAATCCCATTCCACCAGTCATCAGTTTTGATTGAAAATGTTGCCAAATGGACCTTTTAATTTTCAATACATCAAAGAAGAGATGAAATGCTGCTTTTCTTGTTTTGAATACTACTGCTATGAGTAGAGAAGGACATCAGATCTTTTGATGGAAAAACAAACTCTGTGTTATTTCCTAGGGAACTCTTAAAACAAAGATCAGTAAAGGATATTTTTTATTTCTTTGATACCTTGCTGCTGTGATGCTATGCAGACAAGCGTTTTTTTCTTCTCTCTGTGCCATTTTTGAAGAGAAAAAAAACCTGTTTGCCAAATACTTCTACATCTGGATTTGATTGGGTTGGACTTTAATAATCACAGGATGGAGGTGGCATGAATTTTGAAACAATGAACTTATTCTGCAATCAAATGGTTCATCTTTATCACTTTTTTGTACATCGGAAAAATTCAAATGGGATTTTTATTTTATAACTTGAAATTTAAAAATAAAAATCTTAACTGTTGAAACTCTTTCAGTGTTTAAGGGGAAATGGCTTTAAAGAGTCTGAATGAAAATTGCCAGGTTTTCTTTTGTTTTGTAAATATAAATGTTAGGAGTTTTCTTTTTTTTTTAACCATGACATCACACTGTAGGGAAGGTAGCAAATGATGGTGTTTCGGAAGCGTGGAAACCCCCATTTTGTGGTTCTTGTATCACGTTTGTTTGGTTTTCTTTTCACATGCTTATAGTTAGTGGGATAAAGCTGAAGTGCGCCTCCCAGCTACAATTTTGTTGCCTGAAACTAGCTAGGTTGATGGAAAACCCATAATCATACAATCTTGCTTTCATAATGCAACTCTTATCACATACTTTACATTTTTTGGAGAAAAATCACATTTCATACCCATTCCCTAATTTAATAAAAGCTGTTTACACACCACAGAAGCAAGTTTTTTAAAACTGTTTTTTTTAATATATTTATGTAAGAGAAGTGCAGTGTTTGGTTTCTATTCTTCGCACATGATTTGCATAAAGAATCTATATATTTTTGCCCTACAAAGAATTGTTATACAGGTCAAATATGTTTTCCTGATGTTCCTATGCAGATTACAATATATTGAACTTTAGTGGTTTAGCACTAAGAAAGAAGAGTTAAATAATTCAAATGATGACTTGTTTCAAGGATTATGCAGATTTTGTTTTTAAAATCAAAATACCAATATGCTTTTGTTTTCTCCTTTGATTATATAAGCCTGGAGTTATATTTCATGCATTTGAATTATTAAAGCATTTTACAAGAGTAGATAAAAACTGGTGATTTGGTAATATTGAAACTGAAATTGATATTTCCAGTTGGGTTTTTTTTAACATAGGTACTGAATCAAAATGTGTGTGAAACAGTCACTTGAACTATAGGCTTTAATATCGGTGCAGATCTAATGTACTTTTCCAGTCACTTCCTCTCTGTACTTTTTTGGTGTGCAACCTTGTTTCAATAAAAGGCTCCATGTGGATTTTACAGAACATGATTGGTGACATGAAAGCAGGACAAAAGAGAATTTGAGTCCAATTAAAGCAGAAAGTAGTTGTGCCCAAAGTAAAAATTAACATTTGTGTTAAAGCCAGTTTTGTTTTTCTTCATTGCCCCTTTCCCCAGCCTGTTTTTATCCAACCCACAAATCAATTTATTATAACTTGATCATTATATATTTATGAAAGGTGAAGATGGCCTGGACCTCAACAAGCCTTTTCCCAGCCCAAAATATCCATCCATGTTGTGGTCATTGTCAGCATCTGTCGCAAATGTGCATCAAAAGAAAAATGCAAAAAAGCTATCTCTTTTGTAACATGTAAGTGTTAGCTTTGTTTTTTACCTACGCAAAAAGATGACATCATTCAAAATGACATTTCAACCCTGAAATATTGATGTATTGTATAGTCAGTAGTGAAATCTTGCTAAACTAAGTTTTTATTGAAACACAAATATACAGAATTTGAAATATTCATAGGTATTATAGCATGGTGAGAACTAACAGTTCATTGATGATGGTTGTTGTTGGGTTCCAATAATAAATAATATATATGAGAGAGAGAATTACAACTGGTATTAGGAGATCATACAAGCTGCAAGTCTTTTCTTGAAATAAGACAACCCGTGCTTTAACTCACCCATTGTTAGATTATTGCTTTCTACCATAATCTAGAAGAAAAACAATACAGAAGCCTGCACTATACAAGTATTGTAGATAGGAAATATATCTACAGGAATCCATTCATCACTAGCACTAAGCTTGTCACTTTAAACTTTAAACCAGGGAATACCATATCATCCTGTCCTGTTTCCAGTTGTTTATTACGTTATTAATGTACTTCGATTCATTGTTGTCATTCAATTGTCTGATGAAATCTATGATTGAAAAATGTACTGGGCACCTTCTTTGCAAAGATGTTTACTTTCTACTTTGATTTGTTTGATTTTGCATTCTCACATGTTTGTTTTTTAATAGAAGAAAGATGAAAATGACTGTTTTGCAGTACATTTCTAGATCTACTTTAACTTTACCTCAGAGGAAAACCATTTGTTAACATCTGTTGAACATCTTTCCCCTTCTGTAATATGCATTCATCAGAAGAAATTTTTAGAGATTTTCCATTGATTTCTGTAAGACACCATGTAGTACTGTTGCAAATAAAAATGTTTAAAATCCTGTTTATTCCTTTCTCGTATTCTTATGAAAGTTGAATATAATAGAAGAATGCAAAGATGGTCATCTCCATTTCTTTCTCTGCAAATTTAATGCTGCATCATAATGTGCTTTCTTGAAAAGGTTTCATTGGCAGTTTACAATCAATTCCTTGTGTACGTGAGGACCATCTTCATCTTCGATTTTCTTCCAGAAGGTGTGAGAGAGAGAGAAGAGAGAGAGATTAAACATTTTGATAAGGCAAATATTCATCATAAGTCAAGTTGAGTTTGATGTTGCAATAAAATTATCTTCTTTATTAGCTCAGCCATTTATTGTTAGTTATAGGTCCTTCTTGGATAGTTAAAGGTACCTGAGAGATGACTTGAAGATGGGTTGATGCAGTTGTGTCCATTTTGGGAATAAAGTAGTAGTCCCTTTAGCCTGGAAGAACATTTGGTATATCCCCTCTCAAGAAACCACAGTTGGACACAATAGTCCTGGATAATTGTCCAGTCTTGTCTTAATCACTTCTAGATCTTTGTAATGCTTGGAGAATTTTACCTTAGAAGTAATAGAAGTATTACTATTATTTTACCATTGAAGTAATACCTTAACCTCTTAAGCAGTTTCCATTTCAACAGTTCACTGAAGACTTCAACAATATCACTGACAAGACAACCTTGAAGGTATTCAGGAAGCCATCTGCATTCATTAGATGCTTGAACTGGACCATATTAAGTGACTGAGATATGTACAAATCACTAATAAAAAACAATCCTAATGGTTTTATATACTTCATAAAAATTCAATAATCAACTGTTACTTTCTATCTAATCCATTGCTTGAAATAAAATCTGAGACTACAGAGTTATTCTAAGAATAATGACATGATCTGAATATGGTGGACAAAAATTATGGTCCTTTTAATTAAGGCTGAGTGAGATTAGTAACTGCAGCACCTGTTTTTTGTTTCTGTAAAGCTACAGAATATCTTTGGTGAAAGTGTAGTTTTGTTCCGTTTGTTTGTAAGATGAATTGTGTGAAAACGAGATTATATAAATCGTATGACTTTTCTATCTTGCCACAAGACAGTGAGAAATAAGGCAAGATATCCTATAGTGATTCACTGATTAGTAAATACTTTATCTATGTTCTTGTGAAAATCTGCTGGACAAAAGGTTATCCGACTCATTAATGAACCACATATCTGGCAATTAGGTTTCTCCCAGTTCCAAATAGTCTTATCTCAATGGTAATGTTTGCCTTGCAGTCCATCTATCAAGTGCAAAATAGTTTTATCAGCAAACTGAAACAAATGGCAGGTTCAAAAGGTGTGTCTTTTGGAAGCATTAGCAGTGGATCCTCTCTGTGTATCTTAAATTGAGCCAATAACAGATCATTCTGTGATCCTAAAAATGAGTGCAGATTTGGTTAAGGGAAAGGGAGCGTAGAATTTTCAGACAGTTACAGAACTATTCTGATTATTACTTTATATAGACATAAAGTAATAGTAGGGAGCACGGTGGCTCAGCGGGTAAGACAGCTGAGCTTGTCAATCGGAAGGTCGGCAGTTAAACAGTATGAATCCCTTGTGCCATGTAATGGGATGAGCTCCCATTACTTGTCCAAGCTTCTCCCAACCTAGCAGTTTCAAAAGCACATAAAAAATGCAAGTAGAAAAAATAGGGACCACCTTTGGTGGGAAGATAACAG
>JANHFP010006239.1:19595-30646 GCA_032468135.1 Calamaria suluensis | reverse complement strand
TGCCGGCCACATGACCACGGAGACGTCTTCGGACAGCACTGGCTCTTCGGCTTTGAAATGGAGATGAGCACCGCCCCTGGGAGTCGCAAACAACTAGCACATATGTGCAAGAGAAACCTTTTTTAAAGTAATAGTAATCTAGGCCCCTGGATGCCATCTAATTCACCAAAGCAAGAATGTCATCCAATTTGAAGCAATTTGAATGGCCTTGAACCTTCAGTGGGCATCAAGGAGTTATTGGGCATGCTGATAAGAAGCTTTGGTCAGCCAGTGCTAAAAGAATAGGGTGAAATAGCGTCATCAGCTTGCATCCCAGGACATGGCCAAGTCAGCCAATTGATGCAGAAGACATTAGAAGGAAAATATTCCCTGGGATGTCCTAGCTGGAACAGGAAAGATGGCAGTGTTCATGGCAGCCCTGCACCTGCTGATCAAAGGTTGCAATTACCCCAGCAAAAGTATTGGGAAAATTGACTAAAGGGTAAGTTGTACTAGAGGGGATGGTGTAGAGGCCATATGGAAGAGAAGGAAAAAGTGGCAAGATGCACTAGCAAAGTATTCTTTGCTCATAGAGACTGACTGGATTTTCCTCTGATGAAAGATGGAACAATCAAGCGCTCCTGGCTTCAGCTCATTTGGACTACAGTCCACCCCCAAATGGTCTTATTGAACTTCCAACCATGCATGAAACAAAACACTTTCAGTTACTGTATGCCCTTACAGGTGACCTCCATGCCATGGCCCATAATCAGGCTTGGTAGGAAGCATAGTACAACAGAGACTCATGTATTGCTCACCCCTTGACTAGTTTAAGTCTACAAGTGTGATATGTTCAATCCAGTCACCACTATCTTATGTTCAACTCATGGGTGTGAATCAGTAATAATACAACCACTTGTATTATTACAGTGATAATTTGTGATATTGTTGCATTAGAACATATCAAATACTAACACCCAGTTTCTGGAAAAATGTGCTCTCGAAATATGCTTCGGAATTTCTACCTCATTCTTGGAATTTTGTTTAGAAATTCTGTTTTTATGTGTTAATGGTCCAGTCATTGATTCCATTAAAATGCAAAATTATCTGACGATGAAAGAGCAAAGTAGTTTATTTAGAATAATAATACTAATCACTATTTTTCACACTATATACAGGAAAGTGTTGCTTAAATAAGGGCACCACTCTGCTCCATCCTCCACCAATACTTTGTGCTCATATGTATTCTACTGAATTGCATCTAACTTAAATTGTTTCACACAGGGACAAAGTTGAAAAAATAAATCACTGTCTTTTGCTCCCCTACAAAAATAAGTAGCTTGTCAACCAATTAAGCTAGAACATGTGTCACATCTGCCAGTCCATTATGAGATGCCTTCAAGGAAATCTGTCAACTGGTATATCATCTGATGGTCTCATGCTAACCTTTCCCTTTCATCTCTGTTCCAAGGAAGACTAATAATTAAACAAGTTATTTTGGACTCTCCAAGAGCTTGTCTTTTTCCACTCCCATGTTCTAGAAGTTAATAAAGATTTATCTGATTATGGCTTAACTTCTGATGTGAATACTTTCACTATTAATCATTACTGCAAGGATAAATATTTAACGAAATGTCTGTGGATCTCCCTGTCAGATTCACACATTAATAGCTGACAATCTAGATACAGGTAACAAACAAAAAAGAAACCAAGGGCTGAGCTTAATGACAGAATGAGCATAGGGTGGTAGCAAAGTAGCACCTTATATTTAAAATATACATATTTTCTGATGTGTATAGAATATTTTACTGTCCTGAATGTATATTAAGTGTAAACTAACACTAAATAGCTGCAATAGCCAAAATGCCAATCCCCCGTTTCTATGCAACGTACCTATTTAATATAATAAAAGTATTTTCCCCACATGAAAAAAACGCCAAAAAAACAAAAAGTATCACAGATACAGAACGGCTTACATTTGGTTAAGGGATCTCAGTGAGCTACAAAATGGAATTTCAGGCCTGTCAACTAATGGGAATTATTTAAAGAGAGCTTCTGCAAATATATTGGTGGGAAACTACCGTACTACAGTTCTGCCTTCAACTCCTTCATTTAAATGCCAAAATAAAACATCAGGAAGAAAGAAATCCCCTTTTTGTATCAGAAGGCATGGGCACCCAGGGACACTTATGGGAGATATGTATTGTACAAAACTGTAATACCCATCCCTTTCGAACAATAAGCTCAGAGAACAGGAATGTTCAATATATTCCAAACTCAAATTATTCCAAGTATATAAAACAAATTGCATGGTGTGATGTACTAGGCCAGTATTATTCATTCTTAATCTACTCTATTTATATATATAGTTTTTATGTTAGTCATTTAAATGCATTTTACTGATGTGTCCATGGGTTTCATTAACCTCTCAAAGGCATCAATGAAACCAAAAAGTCAAGAACCCCTCCCTTGCTGAATATCCAACTGATTTCTCCATCAACAAAATTGGTGGGGAATTTTGAAAGCCAATTTCTTATTGAATATACTGCATTTATTTATTTATTTATTTAATTAATTAATTTTGTTGATTATATATTAGGTAATATATATACTGTAAGCATGAATTGAATACAAAAATGAATATAAATAAAGAGAACAATAGGAATGGTAGGCATGCTGGTGCTTTTATGCACACCCCTTACAGACCTCTTGGGGATGGGGTGAGGTCAACAGTAGACAGTCTTAGGTTAAAGTTTTGGTGGTTTTGGGATGAGACCACAGAGTCAGGTAGTGCATTCACCACTCTGTTGCTGAAGTCATATTTTCTGCAATCAAGTTTGGAGTGGTTCACTTTAAATTTGTATTTATTAAGTTTGTATTTACGGGAAGTTCTCACTCAGGGAAGGCCTACTATATTTATTCAAAGGAAAATTCAAATGAAAGGAGTTGTGTCCAGTCATATCATATCATTTGCCTCCACAACAATTATCAAGATACTTAGGTACAATCCATAAGCAACACATAGGAATGCAATATAATTCTTCCAGGCATGTTTCCTAGTAAATAATATCATCAAATGTACTGCTGCTGTTACTGGAGATCAGATACATTGAAATATTTAGGCATACATAAAATCCATCACAAATAATGCCTTTACCACTATAAATTTTAAAAGTAACCACCTAGATTCATTTCATCATTTAAACTGGACTTTATGAGTTCTCCCACAATTCAGATTCATTAAATGATCTAAGATTATAACATTTTGCAAGGAAGGAAGGACCTTCTGTCTCTAATGCATTGTTTGGAAATGCATCCATCAGCATAGATATGTTTGTAGAAGTGAATTTTCTCCAAAAACCAAATTGTTTTCTATATATGGTTTTCCTATATTTCTTCACATGTGTTAAGCATTTTGTAAATAATCAACCCTTCTATTAACCATGTTCTTGGAGCACTAATAAAGTGTTTTCTTCTTTTAATTGCACAACTGCTTTGATGAAAACACTGTTAAACAGCTTTTAAAGTTGAAGTGACTCGTATCTACAAGATCATCTGGTCCACATATTTGAACATTTTCAGAGAACTCTAGAAAGCTAATCAGACTGGGCTTATTGTTACAAAAGTCTATTGATTCTTCTTTAGCACAGTTAGCCCTTTATACTTCATAATGTTGTATTAAATAATGTACAAGGATTAATGTTGATTAATTGTGAATTCACATGGATTAAAAGATTACAGCTCTTTAGTTCCTCCGTAAAGCACATTTTTAAGAAATGTGCTCTAAAGCACATTTTAAAGAATATTGCCCATTTCTGAATCATGGTCATTTGTAAGACATGCTATTTGTTAGAAGATAAGCAATTTCAAATTTCAGTTATTTAGAACTCTCCGATGGGTACAATCTGGGCCTGGTGGTTTGTTTCTTCTCACTTTGTCAATAACAATGTCAGTACTATTTCCATCAACTTCTAAGATACCAGCTGTAGTGCTGGTATCTGTAATATAATTTTTTGAAGTGAAGATAGATGCAAATAATCCATTCATCTTCTCTAATCTGTCTATTTATTTTCCACCAAGCCTTGAATTCCCTTGTCTTCCAGCAGCCCAAACTGATTCCTGGTTTCTTGTGCAAATATGTTTATTTTAATGTATTTATTTTGTGTTATGGGCACCATGCTGCTGAATATCTTTTTTTTTTTTTTAATCCAGCTTGGATTATGAAGATGTCAACAATTACATTTGTACCCTGTCCTTCTGCTTACAACAAAGAATCAAAACACAAAATGTAATATCCAGTAATTAAAATTAGTATCATTCACAACATTTAATAATTAAAGATTTTGTGAAAGAAGTATATTTTTAAAGAACTAAGTTAACTGAACCAAAGATACCAAGGAAGAATCCATAGCTTGTGTTCTTTGCATAAGAAGGCCTTCACCTGTCTACCAGATGGTTCAGCTTCTTTCGACTGCAGCAACTTCTATGAGATCCTTCTGACAGTCTTACTACTATGCATTCATGGTGGATGTCTTTAGTGCTACTATACATTCTTGTTGTTTTTCTAGAAGGTTTCCAGGAAGAGAGAGACAGAGACAGAGACAGAGAGAGAAACACTCTCAGAGTGTTTCAGAAAATCTCAGAGAATGAACCTTCACCCTCATCCTACACCTGAGCTACAGGTATTCTATTGCAAAAATGCAATTTCTTCACAGAATTCCACTCTTTTAAGATCTCTGCACCCTTATGGAACCCTAGGGCTCCACATAGTTTAAGGCAAAGCCAATAGAAGCCTTTTATTTCTCCAACTTGTTCAGACAATGTCATAGTAGGCCAGTAGAAGGCTCTGTCCTACAAGCAAAAAAAAAAGGCCATTATCAGCTGGTTTATTTTCTGTTTGGTGAAAAACCTGGATATTAATCTGCCTACACTACTTGCCTTCAGACACAATAGCAAAGTGATTAGAAAAGGATGTTGCTATAAATTAACTATATTACTGTAAAGCTATGAGCATAACATCTGTGACGTTTCTGTGCCCGGCAAGAATTTTTCTAATCTGTGCAATCATAAGCTTCTTAAATTTCCACTGCTCCAGGTAAGTCAATGTTGTTTTTCAGAGAACTGAAAACAGAGACATGATAGATAATGGTATTTAGTGGTGACTTTCTTAGATTTTTAATGGGTTTATTTTTCCTGGTAGTTGAGGCATAGGTTTTGGAATAAGCCCACTATATTGAAATTATTGGGCTGCAAAGTGGCATGGATCTTAACAAATTAGGGAGACCAAAATCTGTGAAATCATTTCTCGGTAAAGTATTATACCAGAATAGATACCTGTAGTGCATTAACAAGCTTGATTTTAATTGCAAGACACACACACAAACACAAATAAAAAGTTGGATCTTCTACTTAGCATGTTTTTATACCCTATCCTGTCAAACGGATGCTACTAATATGTGCCAGAATTTATTTATATTTATTTTTTGTTAGTTTTCAAACAATTATCATTCCAATAATTTTCAAACTAACATTCCTATCAAGTTGCCATAGCAGGTTAGGGCATTTAATATCTATGTATTAAAGCATATGTAATTTCTTTAAGTAGCTTGCTTACAAAGCCAGCACTAAAAAAAAAATGATTATTTTAATATAATAAAATTAATTTGGCCATAAATAGCTTCTTGGTCAATGATTTAGGCAGCTGAGCCATGATTTCATTTAATTTAAATTTCCCTTTCTGTATTGCTTTTCTCTAAATTTTACTTCAACTTCTATAAACTCTGGTTTTACCTCAAGCAACCTTGGGTCTTCCTGTGGTGTGTGGTTTTTCTGGTTTCTGGGGTTCTATAGGCCTCTTATGGTAATAATAGTTCCCATCCGGAGCTTCATTCATGAATCCAGTCAAGCTGCAAATGTGCACATAGCTTAGACCAACGGATAGAAGAGTCAGCTATGAAAAGTCATTCGGTTGTTATAAGCAATAATAGGAAAATGATAAACTGTGAGACCACTGATTTTTCAGCTGCTGCCAAAAAAGGGGCTGTTGCCACTTCCTCAGCCATGCAAAACAAGAAAAAATATGTTGGTTTGTTGATTTAATGGGACGCGGGTAAGGCAGCTGAGCTTATTGATCGGAAGGTCGGCAGTTCAGCGGTTCGAATCCCTACTGCCGTGTAATGGGGTGAGCTCCCGTTACTTTCCCAGCTTCTGCCAACCTAGCAGTTTCGAAAGCATGTAAAAAATGCAAGTAGAAAAAATAGGGACCACTTTTGGTGGGAAGGTAACAGCGTTCCGTGCGCTCCTTTGGCATTTAGTCATGCCGGCCACATGACCATGGAGATATCTTTGGACAGTGCTGGTTCTTCAGCTTTGAAACAGAGATGAGCTAGTTGGGAACAACTAGCACATATATGCGAGGGAAACCTTTGCTTTTATTCTTATCTGGGGGTTGATTGCTGGTGGGGAGGTGTTTTGGTTTTTTTACTCAACAACAAGGAGATGAACCATGTTTCTATTTAATGGTTAGCAATCACTCCTAAATGTATATTTATATATGCTCTACATATAAATTGTCATGAATCCATTTTATGCAAATCATTTTTTTTCTTCTTCCCTCTTTGTGAAGGCTTCATACTTCTTGAGATTTGATTTTAGCAATCCATAGATGGTTGTTCTAGGATCTACATGAATAATATTGAAATACCCATAGAGTTGCCTGAAGAAAAGGCAGGGAAAATGGCAATGTTTTTTATTCCAAAGGCATATTCATATTTAATTTTCAGAAACCAAATGAGCTAGTATGAAGTTCAGTATGATGACTTGCATTTTTAAGCAGCAAACCAAGCCTGTAACTGACTTAATTGCCAACGCTTCATGTCTTCCAATTTCACATCTATTGTTTTCATAGAATTATAAAGTTGGGAGTCATCTAGTTCAATTCCTTGAACAATGCAGGATCTGCTAAAGGTCCTTTATAATTTCATAAACTGTCCAACATATTTTCAAAAACCTCCAGTGAAGGAACATACATTTCAAGAGGCAGTTTTTCCCACTGGTTGACAACTATGATATATTACCTGAATCTACTTCTCCATGAGTTCAACACATTGGTTCTGGCCATACCTTTCAAGCCAACAGAGAGTACATTTATTCCCTACTTTGTGCCTTTTTGATATCTGGAACATGCCCTCTCTTCCCCAAACGAAGCTCTTTATTTTGGAGAAGTAAAAATGGTTAGTTTTACTTCTCCAGACTAAGCACGCCCAGTTTCTCTAACTACTCCACCTAGGACTTGATATCTAGTTCCAGGTCTTGCTATAAGTGTTTGTAATATATTACTGTTATTATTATGGTTGGTTGCACAGTCAGCCAGGAGTTTAGACAGGATTTGGCATTTTTATCTACACTATCAAGCTCTTCCCAAGGACCTGGGATAGGCAGGTGTCATTCTCTGATGGCCTTAAAAGTGTCATCATAGGGTGTAAGCTCTTTCAAGTAAAGCTGCCTTTAACAATTTACTGATCTTGATTTTTTTTTCAATACCAGTGGTATTCAAGTGTTGTTCCAGATGCTTTAGGGTTACATCCAAGGTGCAATATTGGTAATAGTAAATGGCAATCTTTGTTTTCCTCTGCCATGATCATTCTACTTGTATCTGCAGGTCTTTGTATTATTTTGTGATTTTTCTCCAGTTCTTTCTCTTCTTTTCTGCAGTTTCCATATACTGCAATATCCACTGTCCAAACTTTTTTTGTTTTTCTTACCAACAATTGTTAAGTATAAGATGTTATGTGACTGGTATTTGTATGTTTGAATTCTAAAGTTCCAAGGTACTTTAGCTTCCTTGTTTTCTATTACTGTGTCTATTTTATGGTCCCAACAGTTCTTGCTTGTAGGCAGATGGTATTCCTAGTAGATATTCCATTGCACCATTGTTGCTACTTTGTCATGCCGTTGTTTGTATTTGGTTTGTGCGCTCCTCTTGCAGAAGTTAACAGGGTAGTCCCACTGTTTTTCAGCTTCTTTGCAGAAGCAGCATTTATTACCTGTTGCTACCTTCTTAATATTTAGATAAGGGAAAAACTAAACCTTTTCATTGTCCATCCTTTTTTATTTTCCATAATCTGAATAGTAACCCTTGTGAAGGTGCAAAATGTTCTCAGAAATAGATAGCTGATACATAACAATTGGAGGGCAAAGCCCCTTTCCTCTTACACAGGCTGCACACATTTAATCTTCCCTCCCAACCAGTTTATACAGGACAAGGTCTGTGTCTCATATGTTCAGATTGACCCTGGAGGCAACATTTAGATTGCTGCTTTGGTCTGTCAGAAATGAGGAGTAATAAGCCCACTTTTCCTGCAGATATAACTATATTACCGGTTCTGCTCTGATCTATAGTTCTGATTTTCCTCACTCCTTCCTCTTGAGTCTGGAACTGAATGGCATACACCAGAGCTCATGAAACCAAGTTTAGCAGCTGAAGTACATTAACAGTAGCCTGAAGATTCTATGAGCAAATATATCCTATAACTATTATTATTCTATATCACTAATGAATGTTCTCCCTCATTCTCCCCCCTCCACCCCACTTTCTCCCATTCTTATTTTAACCTTTTCAGCTCTGGGCCTTTCCCTTAAACTGCAGACAGGCCAGTAAGAGTGGTCACTGTGACAAAACTCTGACTGTCCTCTTCCAAAATCCACTGAGAACAGAAGGATACAGTTTAGATTTTCTTCTGGGAAAAATCTAGGGTCCCTCAGGTGAGTATCTGGGAAGTCACATTTTAGAATGCAGTAATCTTCCATATTTTTTGCAGGTCCTTATATCTGGCAGGCCACATATACTCTCTATATATAATAGCAAATAACAAATATATTACTCTGTAATATATTTGTTAATTGCTGTCTCCATATGGGCAATACTAGGCTCAGTACTCTTCGATATCTTCATACACGACTTAGATCAGGGAATAGAAGGGGAATTTACCAAATTTGCAGATGATACTAAGCTGGCAGGAATAGCTAACACGCCTAGAAGATAGGCTCAAGATCCAGGTGGATCTTGACAGACTTGAACACTGGGCCCTATCTAACAAAGTGAAATCCAATGTAGAGAAAAGCAAAGTCCTACACTTACATAAGAAAAACCAAAAGTACACATATAAGCAGGGTGAAACCTGTTTATAAAGGCAGTAACCATGAGAGAGATCTTGGAGTGTTAGTGGACAACTAGCTAAATATGAACCAGCAGTGTGCAACAACTGCCAAAAAAGCTAATGTAATCCTAAATTGCAATAATAGAGGGATACAATCAAGATCACATTACTAATACCATTCTATAAAGCCCTAGTAAGTCTGCACCTAGTGTATTGCATCCAGTTTTGGTCACCAAACTATAAAAAAGTTGTTGAAACCCTAGAAAAAGTGCAGAGGAGAGCAACCAGGATGATTAGGGGACTGGAGACTAAAACATTTGAAGCACAATTACTGGTACTCTAAGTTTACAACATGATTTTCATTCTATAATCTACTATTGATTGTTTATAGTATGTTTATGCTCAGGATAAATACATATTTTGGACAAGCAGTGAATATTGTATAGATTGTATTAATGCACATCTTAAAGTGTGTATAGAAGGTGTCCAATAGGAAGGAATGCTGAACCAGTTGTATCTGAAGCCCAAAAGGACTGAGATGGTGCATGAGTATAAAATGTTTTAGTCATTAGTGTAATGTTACTTTGTCCGCAACAGAAACTGATAATTTTTTATTGTTTTCTTAAATTCAATGACCATCAAATTCAAGGAGCACTCCACCCATCTGTATTTAAGAGCATTTTCTCTCCTTCCAATGCTGAGTTCCTTTATTTTTTCATTTCTAGAAAGTACAATTTTCAGAAATGTGACCCAGCCAAACCCAATGAATTTTCAGTTCCCTTCTGACACATAATGAAAGACCCTCTTCTGTGCCTTTAACCCTAAATCACATGAAAAACAACAATATATATGAAAATGTTAGATATTCTACATTAGAAGGGAAAATGCTTTATGACACAAACAGCAAATCTAGATAGAAGCTTCTTCCCCAAAAATTGTTAAAGGCTAGTGCAGTTGGACATCTGTAAGGGCATTAATGATTTATAACTTGGAATGCACCAAATCTTACTGTTTCACAGGGTACTTCCCTTAATTAGGAATGTGACAGTTTTGCAAATGAGGGGGATCAATCTTTCTGATTTTTTTTGCACTTCAGTATTCTTCATAATGTTTGGGATGCATAATTGTGGATTATGATAATGTTCTAAAATAGTGAAATGGAATAAGATTTGCCGCCAGTGAAGTGGGGAAGGAATTGAATTTGTGGT
Organism: Calamaria suluensis; assembly: GCA_032468135.1. Classification (NCBI taxonomy): domain Eukaryota; kingdom Metazoa; phylum Chordata; class Lepidosauria; order Squamata; family Calamariidae; genus Calamaria; species Calamaria suluensis. The sequence goes on along the minus strand of JANHFP010006239.1, from coordinate 20,301 downwards.
GAAGGGTTTAAAACATCTTTTAAAATGTCCCTTCTTTCTTCTACCACATGGTAGATACATTTCATTCCTAAAAAGGAACTCAGAAATCCAGGCTAACAAAAGTTGGAAATCAGGCTTTGGGAAAACAAATAAATAATTAGATGCTTGACAAGGAACGACTTCTCCCCAGGTTTCCTATTCTTTTTCTGTTGAGTGAGAGGTACTGAAAGAATATCATGATGTCAAGGAACAAGATGGCATGTAACTGAGTGGCAGTCCTGCTTTCTCCTTTTAATATACTCCCCATTCCTTGAAGTCTCCTTTCAGAAAGCACAGCTTTACATGTCTGTTTGGTTCTGATGCATTGCTATGAGTAGGAAACCCCTCTTTGATATTTTCTGTTGAACATCTGCTTCCTACTTTTTTTGCAGTTGTTGTTGCACAAGTATCAGTGTTCTTGTCTATCGAGAGTTTCAATCATCCAGGTCACGGTTGTCCAAAAGGCAACTGGGTTTTCATAGGTTTTAATTTGAAGATATTTTGCTCCTCATCCAAGAAGCTTCTTCAGTTCTGAGCTAGAAGAAGTTTCTTGGATGAGAAGTGAAATGTCTTCAAGAAAAAATGCAAGAAAACCCAGTTGCCTATTGGAAAAGCACCCTTAGGACTATCAGTGTTCTTCTTCGGTCCTTTCACCAACTTGTGTAGTCTTGCTAAGCTGTTTAAAATG
>JANHFP010006234.1:30561-48286 GCA_032468135.1 Calamaria suluensis | reverse complement strand
TATGTTTTAGTCTCCAGTCCCCTGATCATCTTTGTTGCTCTTCTCTGCACTCTCTCCAGAGTATCCACATCTTTTCTCCATCGTGGTGACCAAAACTGAATGCAGTATTCCAACTGTGGAACTTCAGAACCTGTCAGCTCTTTATAACTGGGCTGTCAACTATCAACAAATAGGCAGGCTTCGTTCTCCTCCCTGCACAAAGTCCCAGATCAGCCAATCCAAATGTGTCTGTGTCGGCACACTTCACGCTCCATTATGGAGGCTCTGCATACACAACAAACACCATAGAATTCTAGTCAAGGTTGAGTATTCTCATACCTTTTAGAATGGTTTGCTATGGAGAGCTAGCATGACCCCATAGTTTGCAGATTATATAATAGTTCTTTTAGAGTATTTATAGATGGTGCTGCTGTTGTTCAAAAGATGCCTGGAAACTAGCATGTGAAGTATGCTTCAGCTGAGGGGGTCCATTGTCACTTAGCATTGATGATGTTACCTAGTTGTAATGAAAGTACCTAGAGTAATGAAATGTCTGCAAAAACCAAGCAAACTCAGTGAGCACAAAGGACCCCTCATTTCCACTCTGAGCTACAAATATTCTCCTTTATTGGTATGCTTGAGCATCATTGTTATCTCCAAGGGATAACAAAGCTTGCAGACATTCTTAGAAAAAGAAAATGTGGCTTTCCCCCTTACCTAGAAAAAAGATGGAAAGAGGTTGAGAAGATGCAAAGGTATGTGTGTATGGAGGATAGTATGTCAATCTTACCAATTAGCCTTTTGGTAAATTAATGTGTTTTGAACTGTCCATGGGAACCCTGGCCTAAATGAAATTCCTTGCCAAGGTCATCATCTTTTCTCCTTAATGTTTTGTGAGAAAATGAAGAGAAATAACCATAGGGCAATGCAGCCAGACTGTGAATCCCGAATGACCATAATATTCTGTAAAATGAGAATATGAGGTAGATGAATTTGTTCTGTTCTATGTAACCCCTTAGCTGATAAAAGAATGGCTTTTTATAAAGGGGGGTTATAAGGTTATTAAAGAAAAGTTTTTAAGCAGTAAAAAGGTGAAGAAAGAAAGAGGGAAATAAAAGGCACCATTGTGAATAACCAGAGCAGAGTGCTGGATTAGACTAGCCTGATTTAACAACATAATCTTTGGGTAATTTCATTTAACAGGTTTTTCTAGCAGCACTGCATGGAATCTCTCAAACTAACAAAATGAATGTTAAACTCCTGCTAAGACTGTTGGTTCACTGGACACTGGGGAAAAAAAACCCATCAAACGTTTTAGTAGTTAAAAAAAAATAGTTAGTTTTAAATGTATTTTAATCATTCTTTTACTGGAGAGGGAAGGGCATGTCTCAATTCTTTTGTACTCAAAGTCAGAACTTTGAATATAACTAAGACTGCAAATCAAATTTGCCTCTACAGTGGCACAAGGATAATCATTAATAGTGATTATACAGTTGTGATAAGCAAGAAAACTGCAAAAAGTATCACAACTGGATTGTTCTACAATTCAGGCTCCAACCTGGCACCTAAGATTTATAGAAATATTTTCAGACAGTGAAGGCTGTCCCAAATTGGGCAGCCTTCTGCAACTGTCCAGTTGTTAGTCCTTCTAAATGTCCCAGATGCCGACTCGATGTAGGCGGTATTTCTTCCAGGGCGCCGATTATTATAGGGATCACTTTTGTTGGCTTTTTCCACAGCCATTGTATTTCAATGTGCAGGTCCCTAAACTCTGTGATATTTTCAATTCTTTTTTATCGATATGGCTGTCCCTTGGAATCAAGATTTCAACAAAGTGCACAAAATTGGGCCCAAAGATGTTAATGTCCGGCTTATTGCACTTGAGCTCTTATCCGTCTGTATTTCAAAGTCTCACAAAATCTTGATCCTACCATTCTCAAGCACATTTTTTGCAATATATGTATTGTCTAGTCTCTTCTTAAACACTTCCTACAATTTTTGAAGGTTAATTGTTCTCTGTTAGGAAGTTTCTCCTTAATTCCAGGTTGCTTCTCTCTTTGATTCCAACTATTGTTTCTTGTTCTTCCCTCTGGCACTTTGGATAATAATTTGACCCCCTCTTATTTGTGGCAGCCCCTCAAATACTGGAAATTTCACTTAAGTTTATTTTAGCCTTCAACCAGTAGAGAGGTTAAAATACATACTTTATTATTATTTTATTATTATTTATTGAATTTCTATACCGCCCCTCTCCTTGCGGACTCAGGGCGGTGTACAGCCAAAACCTTAAAACATAAATATACAAATAGACTATTAAAATAAGATTAAACTAAATTGTTATGGCTTACTAAAATTTAAGATTTTAAGATTTTAAAATTTAAAATTCTATATAAAACTCCCAATGTTAAAAATTTTACACCAGGCCGGCAAGTCAAATAATCCTGAGCAATTGTAATGTTGTGTGAATGAAGAGACAGATAAGATAAAGGTAAAGGTTTCCCTTGCACATATGTGCTAGTAGTTTCCAACTCTAGGGGGTGGTGCTCATCTCCGTTTCAAAGCTGAAGAGCGAGCACTGTCCAAAGACATCTCCATGGTCATGTGGCCGGCATGACTAAATGCCAAAGACGCACGGAACGCTGTGAAGACACAGAAGCCAGGCTTAAATAATTCTTCTTTATTAGAAGTTTGTACATTCCAGCACTTGCCTGTCTGACAGCTTGCCCTTACATAGAGAGCTGTCAGGAGGCTTAACCAATTGTATTCAAGTATTTTTCCCAACTGTCTGGTGGACCTGAGTGAAGCCTATTGCTTCACTGTTAGTATCTAATGCACCTCCCCTCCTAGAATGTGATATTCCTCCATTTTGTCATACGTACCTCCGTAAGTAGCCAGGGTGTTTTTATGGACTCTATCGTATCTGCACAGCTCAGCTGGAGTCACGGCAGTGGTCTGTTCTTCTCCCTGCTCAACCAATGTAAATTGGAAATTTCCATGGGGTGTGTCAGCCTCTTTTGGAACTGGTTTGATTTCAGATCATTGTTGAATAGTTGATTCTCCAGTAAGTCCTCCAGTTCCCTTGGGTTTGAGTCAGCTGTGGAAGGAGTGTATTTTAAGTCATGTTTAACATTTCTGAATTGTTTTGGAACTTGAGTTCTTTTGAGGCAGGCGGCTTCTGAACTAGTCTATGTGCTGCCTCCATATTCTTCCATCACCTAGCTCTATTTTGTATGATCTGGGGCCTGTCACACTTATGATTTTGCCTGGTACCCACAGAGCTCCTTCAGCATAGCTATGAGTGTGTACTAGGGCCCCTATTTTAAAAGGGGGGTTGGGTAAGAAACTTTTATTCTTTCAAATCCAGATTGCCAGAAATTCATCGTTTGGTTTTTAGATTCTTATTATGACTTTAGGATGACTTATGTTCAAAGTATTAATATTTATTTCTATTGTTGCATCTATAATTTCATGAAAAAGAAAGAACCCTGAGTAATGAGATGCATAGGATTTTAATAAAGGTATCAAATGTTATGAGAGTTATTATTATATATTTTCTGTAATTTAAGATTTACAAGCAATTCACCATGAAAGATTGAATACAATTGTCATTAAAAACTGGTTCCCCAGACCACAAGACTATTAATTTATGAGTCTAAAATCACTGATCTGCATAGCATAATAAAACTGTTCCAAAATAATTAAGTTTAATACTTATGTTGAAGTGCTCATGGTTCCACTGGAAGATTGGTGAAGAGAAATTGTATATTGTGTTGTGAGCCTCTTTCCATTAGATACATGGTACACAGAACTCCATATGATTTTATATTTTGAAGTAATCATGATCTGTTGTAATGCAGAATTAAATCAGCACTTATTTTAGTCACTAAAGGATCATGTTTGGTTTACATTTTGTTATGGCTTGTCATCTTTAATCTAACTAATTTGAGAAGCAGATACACTTTATCTTTGAGAAAGTCTTGTATAAATAAATAAAGACAGGGTCTTAATCTTAATGGTTTCATTTTTGGCAACAGGCAAAATATTCCAAGATCAGATAGATTTATCTTCCTTGTTCTTTATAAAATCCAGTAAATTGAGATTACTAAAAACAGGTGTGCTTAATTATGATTCAGAGCCTATGTAAGCTAGTCATGAACCTTAATGGAATGGACCCTTAGTGCAGGCCCAGTGAAGATGGTGCAACATCTTCACTTGCTCTCATATCTTTATACTTACAGAAAAGGCATGTAAGGCATGTTTCTTTGCTTTATTTAATTCTTCAGTTGAATATTCTTTCAATATTCTTTGATTGCTGTCTTATCCTATTGCGATATTTTATTTTACTGTCTTGGGATAGTGTTTAGCATTCATACCATGTGGCCATTTGCTTCCCAGTCCAAAAGAACCTGTGACCCAATATTGCTGAACAGGGGACAAACCAATACAGCTGTTACCTTTCCAAAATTCCTTGCTGCAAATAAACAACAAACATCTCACTCCAGGGTTTTTTTTGTTTTTTTTTTAAAGTTTTAGCAATACATGCCAAAAGCTAAAACTGGGCTAAATCCTCTGTGTAGCTATAGCAACCAATAAATATGACTTTACTGGACAAAGCAGCTGTTAGTTAACATTGCCAAGGTTTTCCTCTTGATCACCATTTTTTTATGAATAGACCTTTATTCCGCAATCCATTTCCTGAACTACAGTAATAACAAGTTCTTTTTCTTTTAAATAAAACAAATTCTTCCCTTTTTGCTTGGCTGACTTCAAGGGCCACCCTTCACCTACATTTACAGGACTGTTTATTAAAAAGAATGCTAGAATTAATAATATGACATCCAACAAAATAACTTTGTATTGTATTGCTTATCGTGATAGTTGTTTCTGCTACTCTGTTGTGGATAACTTTGGTGTTTTTAAATGTATAATCCTTTTTAATTGTTACTTTTTATATGTGTTTTATTGTATGCTGCCCAGAAACAAGTACCATGAAATTGGAAGCTATACAGATATGATAAATAAATGTTACTATAAACATACAGTAACCTAAGGCTTATTTTCAGACCTAGGTTGCTGAACATAGAATTGCTGTATAATGCCTTTCTTTAAAAGAGTATATAATCCTATGGTCATTTGTTTATTATTTAGTATCTATTTACCTTCAAGCTAGGTTTTACACATATGAAATTATGCTGACTGAAATTATCATTGGTGTCCTTACATCTCAGTTAGTGTAATATGTTCTTCCAGAGTTATTTTCACCAGTTACAGCTAATATAAAATACTCTGTTGATTTACTATCAGACCAAGTTTAATGTTTGGGTAAACCTATTATCAGCAATTTTTAGTTTAACACTTGAATCAATCCATGTATTTTTCTTGTCAAAAAATACAACACTGGTTGCCAGTTTGCTTCTGGGTTCAATTCAAGGTTCTGGTTTTAACCTTTGAAGCCTTTCAGGCATGGGGCTAGATTATTTGGGAACTACCTCAGAGGTGGGTTTCAGCAGGTTCTAACCAGTTCTGGAAAACTGATAGCAGATATTTTGAGTAGTTCGGAGAACTGGTAGTAAAAATTCTGAGTGGCCCCAACCCCATCTATTCTCTGCCTCCCAAGTCCCAGCTGATCAAGAGGAAATTGATATTTTGCAGTAACTTTCCCCTGGATTTGGAGAAATTGAGATTTTACAGTGTCCTTCCCCTGGAGTGGGGTTGGAATGGAAATTTTGCAGTATCCTTCCCCTGCCACACCCACCAAGCCATGCCTACCAAGCCAAGCCATGCCACATCCACCAAGCCATAACCACCAAGCCGGTAGTAAAAAATCTTTAAAACCCACCACTGAACTGCTTTCACCTAATTACATCTCCCCAGCTACCAGGGTTGGGGAAAAAATCAACAACCTATGCTTCTAATCCTGTCTTCTAAGGAGTTGCATCTTGTAGAACCAAATATATGGGTCTTTCTGCCATAGCATCTGCCCCACTCAGCCCCTCCAAAGTGACATTTGCCCTATCTTTGATATCTTTCAAAAAAGCCCTTGAAATATATACAGTCCTCGGGATCTGAAGGATGTGATGAATTATTGAAATGGCTTTATATTGAGATCGCCCATAACAATAAATCTCACTGGTATTCTATTATTGGTACTAATGATTGGTGATTTAAATGCTGATTTTTTAAAAATTTGATAGCTCTTTTTAAAATTGCTTTTTATTGAATGCCATCCAGAGTCATGAACCATTCATGAGATTCATGAAATTGTCTTCTATATAAATGTGATCTATATAAATAAATACTTAGAACCTAAAAATGGTAATTTGGGAAAATCTGCAAAATCTTCCTGAAAATACACAGTTACTTGGAAAGGATTCATATTTAGGAACTCATGGTATGCAATAAGATATCAGACCTTATTATAAAATGTATTCTCCATTGATGTATTTGTATAATATATACACACTAAAAAGAAAAAAAATCCACATTATCACCTTCATTTCAGGAATGGATTTGAAATGATAAATTAGACTGGTATGCATCCATAGATATTCTACTTACTTTGTCATCTTTCTGCTTAGTATTTAACAGATTAGATCCCCTTTGGCTATAAATTATGGAAAGAACAATGAGGAATAAAATCAAACATAGGCTATAATTTCCAAAAGCTCTGAAAAAAACCCTATTTCCTTAAAACAAGTTATCAAAATGTCTCTACATACTTTATTAGATATATCAATGACAAATGTGAATTGCTGATAGTTGTATAAATGAATCCAACCCAGAACCTCAGACTTATCTCTATTGACATTAGCATAGCTTATCAATAGCTACGTCTCTGTATATGTATGTGTTCATTAATAACTGTCAAGGAAGGATTAAATTAAGTTTTCTGTATTTATTTTTCTCCTTATAATAAGAATATTTTTGTAACTCATTCATCATGTGGATATTATCATGCTTCTTTCAACTTTCCCCTTGTACATGCATATTTTTCTTATGTCTGTAGTTTACCTAGAACAACTGAAAGATGCAGGAAGAATCCATAGTCTTCTTGATCTATATTTTCAAGGACAAGTTTGCACATGTATATGCATCATTTGATTCATTCTCATTTTCTCATATATCATACTCTACTTGGATAAGTAATCTAAGAACACTGAACAGACTTGTCATGATGTGTGTATTCCTTTTTGTATTTTAATCTCACATTCCTCCCCCCAAACTGGTTTACATTACTCTGTTACATTATTCTGCTATTCTATTGAGTACCTCAGAGGAATATACATATTCCTGGTAATTTCATCTTAAAAAATTACTATGTGAAGTAGATCAGCCTGAAAGATAATAACTATATCTCAGCTCACTGGTGATCTGAATGTTATGTCATGGATCCAGATAATCCTGATTCAACTGACCTTTTAGTCACTGTATCACCTTTAATATGACAATTTACACTAGAATTAAGATCAGTTTGTGGTGGAAGAATATGTGCAAATCATCTTTGGAGACTAAAGTCAACAAATAATAAATATAGAATATTTTTTTTCTTAATAGATGACATGTATTGACATTAGTTTTTGTAATCTTTCAAGTAAGCAATGTTATATTACACAAATATGTATGTCATAATTAATTTTCACAGTTAAGGAAGCATATGATATCATAGGTCATTGCATTATAATATAAGAAATGTTAGGTTAAATCTGCTAACAATATAGAAGAAAAGTTAAATGTAAAGAGTTCTTCCATAATAATTAGCTCAAATGGAAAATATATATTTATTTCTATAAGTCATTTTTTAAAGTAGTTGTTTTCTGATCAAATGGAAAATACTTTTTAACAACAAAGAAAACAAATTTCTAATTCAATTCTTCAAATTTAACAGGAAATACTTTTAACTATATCTAAGGAATTATCACATGATAACCTGGTGAGAAATATATATAAAATAATATATATATTTTCAGTATGAACAAAGTAAATTGATAAAGCTTTCTTTAGATTGGATTCTGGGCAATCATTAATTCCTGGCTCCATTGTTGTACTTCTAAGAAATAATATGAGATTACAGATCAATTGAAGGACTGGTTTCCGAAGGGTAAAATTGAAGTTTGAAATTGAATAGTCAGGAAATGATTTTTTGTTTTAAACTAGCTGATAATCCAGCATTGCCTGGGTATTTATTTATCTTAATCCTGTTAATTATTTATTTATCCTAAACATCTGTTTGTATTTAGCTCCCCAACTCATTTTTCCATAATGCAATCAAAATCTATATTCCTTATCTCATTACATTTTCCATCATCTTTCCTAACATTATCTGTTATTTTTCAGCTGGCCCATTTAGGCAGAATGATCAGATAAGGTCTTTAGAATTCCATAAGTAAAAAATGAGTTTTAAATGAGGATACAATGTAAAACTGGCCTTTGGCAGAAAGCTGACAAGACCACTTAGCCAATTTTATAAGGCTTTTTCTGTTTCCAGCACCTGCAACAGGTAATTAATTCCACAACCTGAAAGACTGTGGGTCTTAACTGCCAAGAAAATGAGGTGAACATAGAAGAACAACGATATAACAGAAACCAAAAGGGCATTTGAAAGTGCAACTCTAAAACATAGTTTGTGGTTGAGAAGCAGAGAGAGTACAATCCAGACAAAGAACATTCAAATAACCACAGCTAAGAAACATCTAAAAATGCTCAGTGAAAAAAAAAACACCAAATAATGAATGTACGTCTTCATTTTCCATAATTAGATTAGTGTTAACCCCAACCAGCTTTATTGACCTTTATGTGAGTATTCAGAAATCCTTCCAACTTTTTATTCAAATTTGTTAAAAACATATGAAGCTTCCCTGGATAAGATTGATGAATATTTAAAGAAACAGTACGTACTTCCCATTCTCAGAAACAAATTATGAATGTCCCTATAATAACTTTAAAAAAATCAGAAGCCATAAAAGCCAAAAAAATCAGAAGCCAAAAAAGATTTTTAAAATTGAAATCACCAGGGCCTAATGAACTGCCTAATGATTCATACTATAACTATTTTGAAAATCAACTTTTGCAACCACTTAAAATGGTGATGGCTTTTATTTTTCAGGGATCTTCTATGCCACAATTTTGGAAAGAAACAAGTATTGTTTTATTACCAAAGGGCAAGATTTAACTGAGAATTATAGACTGATTTCATTACTGAAAAATAATGATAAAATATTTACATCAATATCTGCTGATAGATTAAAGAAGATTTTACAGAACTTTATTCATGATGATCATTTTTTAAAAACTAAAATGCAACAAAGAGATACTGTGAGAATTGCATTGGCTATAAAAGAGTACTTACAACAACACAACAAGAAACAAACCACAGTGATTTTTTGGGATTAATGGTGATTTAACTAAACCACATGAAATAATAAAGGGAAAATGACAAGGATATCCTTTTTCAACTTTGCTTACTTTTACAAGTGTTGAACAGAGACAAGAAGCTGACACCAATCTGCATTTATGATAAAGACTGGTTTTGACTAGCATGAATTATATGTTGTTCAGAACAATTATGTTGGCATGTGGAATTATATTAAAAAGATTTATTGAAATGCGACAAATAATTGTATATGTTGGGTAGACTTTCAATAATTAGAATGATTTTTTTTGGATTTTCATTTGCAGCATGGGCATGGACGGTTCAGCTGGGATGGGCTCATCCCAGGTGACCAGTTTTCTGCCCATTGGTGGCTCTACAGAGCAGAATGCCATCCTATAGGGGTGGCCTACCTAAGGATTGTCTTCTGGGTTGAGAGGAGTGTTTGCAGTTGCCCCAAATCGACCAGATAAACCCTAGGAGCCATGGGTTAGGAGGAGGCATTTCAGTTGCCATTGCCAGCATCCATGGAACAGAGAGCTGTTTGCAGATACACATCTTGCTGAGCCGATGAAACAAAATGTAGTATCTGTTGAACTGTCAGTTGGCCTGCCAGCTTCTGCAGGAAGGACTTTTTCCAGTTTCTTCAATAAACAGAAAGCCAGAAGAGGGTGGGTGGTTTGTATTAAGTGGCAGATTAAATGTCTCCCTTTCCAGCTCCATTGACAGGAGAGTGAGGAAGAGATTATATAAATAAAGATTCCTTTTATATTTTGGATTTTGGCATGATGGATTAAATTTTGAAATGGATTTGATTGTTTTTTTTACTTGGATTTACTGGCTTTTTTGGCAGCAGTTCCCCCTTGTGGAGTTGAAAGGGAAGGCGGGGCTGACTCTCAAGCTCTCAAAGTGGAACTTTTTTTTCTCCTCGATTCTTCTCCTAGATGTACCAGTGAGAAAGAGAAATGACCTTGGGCTTATCAAGTTGTTTTGGATTGTAATTTTCATGAAAAAACCACAACTTTCTTAGAATTTACCAAGAGAAAAAAAGCAGAAATAGGTGATAAATATAAATATTGATGACCTTGTAGGAATGAAAATGGTTTCATTTTGAAGTATCAATGATTCTTTTTTTCCTAGGAAAATAATTCAGGTTCCATCCCTCTCCAGCTTTCTTTGATAAACTAGTAATATTACAGAATGAATGTTACCAATAATATAAATGTCATACTTTCTTTTTAAAGTGCCATCCACCATTCTAATTACTTTTGCAGTCATGAAATTATTTCGTAATGTTAGGTATATTTTTCCCAAGTGCATCCAAAGGCCATTAATTTTTGTCTTGTCCTTGCTGACTGAAAATGATAAGTAGTCCCTTTCCTCTTTATAATTTTCATTTATTTACCCTTGGACAGGTATAGTTGCTCTTTTCAAAATTCAATATGCCTACTCATCTTTATCTTTTCTTGCAGACTCCTTTTCCCAAAGTCCCTATCATTTTTTGCTGCTCTTCTATCGGTTTAATCCAATTTATCTTGTTCATTTTTTAATGTCTTCCCTATCTAGTATGGTACATTTTTACAAAAGTATAATAAGAAGAGGCCTGATCTGAAACTGTATCTAAACTATTTACAAACATATAAATGAAGTTGAACTTGCCTTGATCATTCAAAGCTAGAACTAACTGGTGTATCCTTTTAATATTACCTTCAAAAGATAATTTTAGATCAACTTTTCACATCTACTTCTTGATGCAGCACTGAATCAGTATCCTTAATGTCCTCACATCATTGCCACTGGTTTTGTTTACATCATGATCCCATGATGACAACTAGATTAGAAAGCCCCACATATAAAAAAGCTAAGCCATGCAAGAATCTATCAGTGAGGCTGAGACAGTTATAATTCCTTGATTTGATATCTTCAAAAAAAGTACTCTTGAGACATATTACCTCCTGCCTCTCTCTTCCTTAGCACAGATAATGTTCAAGATATAATTGCAAGAAGATGATGGATCATTGTATTCCAGTCAAAGAAATGTCTACATTTACATATTTGGAGAAATATATGGAATGTAGGAAATGTAATTGAATTGAAGAATAATACAAAGCTTCAATTCGGCTTGGCTAAAAGTTCAAGGAAAAGCAAGGAATCTGTCTCCCTTCCAATACTGTTGAATTAAAATACTTTGTGCTCTTTACCATTAATTATACTCGTTGAAATTCCTGAGAGGTGTAACTAAGTAACATACTGAGGGAAATAGGTACCTCCCGCCTAACATAGAATTATTTAAGTTCATTCATACCCTGCCTGACTGCTTAATATCTTCAAGCACCTGTTTTAACTATGAAGTCCAATAGTCGGTACAATATTATTCAAGACAGTTCAACATTATTAATATCTGCCCTGCCATGGTCAGTACAACATTATTAATATCTATCCTGCTTTATCTTATATTTCATATTGAAGTTGCACTTTCACATTTTGTACATCACTTAACTTCATGATAGATATGAGGAGGAATTCACACTCCTCCCACATGTTGAAAGAAAAAATGAAATCAGGTACAAAATCTCATTGCATGGGCCAGATCCTTAATTTTTCTGTGTTCCAACCAACTGTACTACTAGATTTATACATTTTCCATACTGTGAAACTGGGCATTAGCTTTATACCAAGAAAACACCTGTATTACATCTGCATCAGATGTAAACTTTATAGAATTCTGGAATAACCTTCCATGCAGTTGGTTTTCAGGACCTATGCTATATATATTTATTCAGCCGTACATAAAGTAGAATGGAGAATGTATAACCATAAACTTTATAAATATAGTTATTCAAAATTATTGCATATTGGTCCCTGAAATTCACTCAGCTATAAATAGAGGAAAACCTTTCTTCGTGTAAAAGATTTTTAAAATTATTAATGTCATGACTGATAACTTTTAATAAGTAACAGATATGTCTACAGGGATCCTTCAATTTCTCCACTAGACATGAATAGTACTATAAATCTTTCTGTTTTAGTGTCCATGTTGGTACAGCTATTTTACAAAACATTGTTTATCTTTCATGATTCATTTAAGAAATTACAGCAAGTTTTATTGGCAGCATTCAAATATATATAAGAAATTGACAGAAAAACAAAGAAAACTATAGGTGGGAGGAAACGGATACGCATGATCAATAGTCAGTCATGGTTGGACAATCAATAGTCATGAAAATGTGAAATTGAAAATTTGAATTGTGTTAAAAGGCCAAGAGGCAGAATCACAGACCAAAGCTGAAATGTAGTGAGACCCTCCAAGAAAAATGAGAACTCTATGAAAATTAATGATTTGTAAGCTGGTTTCTGCAATCACCACTGCCTACCCTCACTCTTATAAGCTTACTGTAGAGTTATTGGACAATTTTGTGAAATCATATTTAAGAATTCAAATATAAATCTAGTTTTAATTTAAAGCATATGTCTGTCTCAATATAGCAATCTATCTATATGTTGAAAACATTTGCATCCTAGAATTAAGGCTTTCTCTCCTGATTGCTTAAGACTTTTAAAAAGATGATTAATGGTGATCTTCCTTTTGTGAAGAAAAAGCTCCAGTCATGGTGTCCATGTTCAGCTACCAATATTGCAGTCACTGTACTTCATAAACATAAGAATAATGTAAAGGGGAGGGTGGGTGAAGTATATAAAATGGATAACTTTGCCAAGACATACAGATTACCCATCCCCCTTAGATGGCAAATTCAGCAATCACATACAGAATGGTCTGCAAAGCTATAAATCAACACAAGTAACATTTCACTAAGGGAACTGAGAGTTTTTCCCTTCCAGCCAAAAGAAAATAATGGAAGCTTTCTGTTCAGTTTGCTCTTTGGTTTATAAAATATCTTGAGGGTTTTAATAATAGATTAATGGCATTATAAGTTTCAACAACAGCAACTATAAAAGTTGAAACTATGGAGTATCCCCAGGAAGTCAGTTCAAAGTTGCTTTTGAAATTCAAAAATGGGCATGGCCAGAAATATTCAGAAATGATACAGCATGAATCAGCTTGGAATGAAAGTGTTTTGCTCATGTGTCCATCCCAGAACGATCAATGACATTTGTGACACTTGTTTCATAGGGTGGCAGTGTTGTATCCTAGACATCACATCAATTAGAGTGAGGCCTGTAAAGGAAGTTTAAGTAGCATTTGAGGAATTTCTGAGGTATACTTTTACATATTTGTATAGGTTGATTCTGAGAATGTACGTAAACAGCAGCAGCCCGCCAACATATTTGGGTTCTTGGTCAGTTTCTTGAGAAAGCCAGATTGCCATAGTTCAGGCATCTTCAAACTACGGCCCGTAGGCTGGATACAGCCCACAAATGTTATCTGGCCTGCAGAGTGGTGTGATTAAGCTCCGCCCCTTGCTGTGGGCCTTATCTTCCAGCGAGATAGGTGGAAAGCTAGCTGTCAGCCAGCTGAGAGGTAATCTCGCTGGCGCAGCCTTAAAAAGCAGCTCTGGGCTTTAAAGAACTGCTTTAAACTAAAAGTGTTTTTCGCAGCCATGTGAACCAGGGCTGGTGTTTGTGCAGCCTTAAAAAGCAGCCCTGGGCTTATAAATTACTGCTTTAAATTAAAAGTCTTTGAAAACAATTTAAAAAGAAGTTTAGGAAGGAGAAAGGCAAAAAATATGGACTTTTAAATTGGTCACGCCCACCCAGTCACATGACCACCTAGCCATGCCCAGCCAGCCAGTCTGTCCCAATGCCAACAGTCTGAGGGACTGTGAATTGGCCCCCTGTTTAAAAAGTTTGAGGACCCCTACTGTAGATTAATAAAATGACAGCTCCATGGTTATTGGTTCTGACTGATTTAACATTAAGCAATCTAAAGAAATCTCAGAACTTCCACATAGAAAAATCTGTTTACAGATCTTGATAAAACCTAAAAAGAGTTCATGTAATTCTTAATACTTGCATCATTTATATCATTTTGTAGTCCAAAACATGAGAATTCCAATTGTGGGTTTAGCCAGGTATCAGCTTTTTCAGAATGGAAGCTTCTGCTGTTTTTCTGACATATAAGTTTCTTTATGCATAGCTGCTGGATAAGTATAGCTTTCAAGGCTGCAGTTCCTTGATGAGGATTCTAGAAGTAACATTGATGTTTATTTATTTATTTATTTTATTAAATTTATATACCGCCCCTCTCCGAGGACTCGGGGTGGTTTACAGCCATAATTTAAAACAATATCATATGTAACATTTACATTTAAAATTTAAAATCCAAATATTTTAAAGGCTGATCAAGTAAAAACCCAATTTCATTTTAAAACCCCAATTTAAAATTATTTAAAAACCCCAGTACCAGGTCAACCCAGGCTGGCCAATTTAAACAAGTGGGTCTTTAGCTCCTGGCGAAAAGATGTTAGATCCGGGAGCCTCCACAGAGCAGGAGGAAGTTCGTTCCAGAGGGTTGGAGCCGCCACAGAGAAGGCCCTATTTCTGGGGTTCACCAAATGACACATGGTGGTCATTGAGACCCTCAGTAAACCTTCTCTGTGGGACCGCACCGGATGTATGGAGGTATTTGGTAGCATGCAGTCTTGCAGATACCATGGTCCATTGCTATGGGTTGCTCTATAGATCATAATTAACATCTTAAAGATGTTAAATATGCCTTCAGAGTTCCCATTAAGCTGTTGCCAATCCAGTTTGATCTTTGTATTATTGTAGAATCCTGGATTAATACATTATGTAGTGAGAAAAAGAATAAAAATAAAATGTCCTCTCTCCCACTCAGAAATGTCCATGGAGCTATCAAGCTAATGGGCCAAACACAAGGTTACTGATTTTTTTTTTTTTTTGAGTCCTTGGTATTGTCTGAAGTTGATTATTTGCTTGAAGATGTTTGATTACCCAATTAGGTAACAATATCACTGTTAGTAATTGTGGGGTTTCCCAATGATGGTGAAGGTGTGGTTTTCTCCTTGGCAGTTCCTTGATTAGTGTAAGGTATTGGTTTCTGCTTTATTGTTTGCCTGGTGTTACTATACTTGCTGCTTATCTGGTATTGGTCACTAGATATGTTCTGATATATTTATATATCTCTGAACTTTTTTAGCATATAAATATGGTTTATTTCTATGTGTCTATTGATAAGCTGATTTGTTTGAATGCCAAACTTCCAGGAATTCCCTAGAATTTTTGGTTTGGCTTGTTCTAGGATGTCACCGTTTCTCAGTTGAAATCGTGGCTAAGTATGTCTATATATTGTGAAATTAGGGGAATTTCATTGTGTCTTTTGATAGCTACCAAAGTTAATCTTCAAGGATGTGCTTTGGTAATCTTTTGCGTATATTGTCTCAATCTGTTCCACCAATGGCTATAAAAATCTTTAGGGTATTTTTCCCCTGCTTGATACATTGTAAATAAAGAAGTACCATGGAGAAAATACCCTTTCAATACTAGCAAAACAAGCTACATTTTACATAAATAAGATGCAAACTGCACACTCACTAGCACTGACAATTTTAGCTGGTTAGGTAACTAAATGCAAGAAAACAATCAACCTCAGAGAGCATCAAGGATTCCACAGTTTATTCTTGAGTTGCATATACAGTTTTCTGTTGAAAGTGAAAATTTTGCCACCATAAATAGTAGATTCAAATGCAAGTCAGAGACTAACTAGGCAATCTTTTTATAGAATTATTATTATAAAGACTACCAAGTTAGAAAGTCTTCTGTGAAGACATGCTAATGATTGATATCAGTGTTATTATGGGTTGATTTGCTAATTAGTTTGTAACACTAATTGCCATCATTTTTTTAAAGCATTGCAAAATAATCTTCGTTCTCCAATTCCACAGTTCAATTTTCTAAAACAGGACCTAAATTAATAGGATAAACAATTGCTACAATTTCATTTAGGTTTTTATTGAAGGAGCTGTAAGGCAGGAATTCTGTACCACTTGAAATGATTTTAAAAAGACTCTGATGTTATCACATATTAAACATTCAGTTTGTTAATGGACTGTAGAAAAATATGTATATCCATTTAAATAATATTACTTAATATAAAATGATAGTTATCTTGAATATGACATTTGTTCAATAAAGATGGAAAATACTTTTCTTTGCAAATATATATATATATGTGTGTGTGTGTGTGGGTGTGTGTGTGTGTGTGTGTGTGTGTGTGTTTGTGTATGGAGGTAGGTAGGTCTTGATATATTCAGGTCTTTTCCATGTAAGGTCGAGAGCATCTTGATGACATTTCAACCTCATGACCTCATCAAAACATTGCCAAGATATTCTCAATCTTACATGGGAAAAGATCTGAGTGCCCCAAGACCTACATATCTATACCCATGAAAATCTATGAAAACAAATATGTATGTATGTATGTATGTATGTATGTATGGTTGTATGTATGTATGGTTGTATGGTTGTATGGTTGTATGGTTGTATGGTTGTATGGTTGTATGGTTGTATGGTTGTATGTATGGTTGTATAAAAACCTTCCTAAGACTTTTGTATGACTGTTCTTTTTTCATTACCCAAAAAGAATCAACAGCTAGCAGCAACCCTAAGCAGAGCCAAACAAGGTTGTTTCCTGAAGCTCAACAGAATTCTCAGGCTAGAGAAAACATCAGTCATTCTGCTGTGGTTAATATTCACAGATATGATTTATTTTAATGTGATCTCATTTGAGCACCTCTTACCCTTCAGTTGCTTACAGAAGCTAACAAAAAATAAAATATGATTTATTATGATTTATTTATTGCTATGATTTCCTTTGCTTTCTTAACCACTTCGTTCAGGGAGAATCTATAAAGAATACAGAAAAAAGCAGTTTTGGCTTCAAGAAAGTCCAGTAGGAAATGCATGTTAAGTCCAAAATAGGAAGAACCGCCCAATAAATAATATTTCCATTAAAGCAATCAGTGCTAGAAAGAAAGCTGAGAAAAATGGCTTGCTTGGGCAATCATATATCCTCTGGGATAATTGTACCTGATATTAAGCTTAGGACTATTTGCCTATTCTGCAACCCACAATCAATACTTCTTACAGGGTGAATGACTAAGGTTCATAATGTGTTGTTCACATATTTATGCTAATATATAACTACCTGCAATATATGCAGCTCTCATTTGTCTAAACCTATCCCACTAAGAAGTTATTTTGGCCAGCATATTTTGCTTCCACAATGTAGTCCTTAAAATCAAATACAAGGTCATTATATAAATATTTTCCAATCTGAAGCATTTCAGATGTCTTAAACCAGGGCTTAAAATATCAAGTCTAGACCTACTAGCCAAACAAAATCCTTACTCTCCACCAGTTGCCCCACCAAACCTTGCCTGCCTCCAACCCCACCCATAC
>JANHFP010006234.1:9185-20654 GCA_032468135.1 Calamaria suluensis | reverse complement strand
GGTTGAGACCCTTTTTGAGGATGTTCAGTGACTGGGAGAGCCTTCTGTCCAGGTGCTCTGACTCTTCCAGTTTGATTCACCCTCAGGGACTGGAAAACCTCCTCCACCAGGGGGCGCCGTGGCATTTTCACCGACATTTGAGCACAGGTGGAATCAGGAGTAGCGCCTCTCCCTTGGACTCACTTGCTTCACAGGCTGCACTGAGAATGGTCGCCACTGGCCATGTGTTCAATTGACTCAACGGGTAAAGTAGGGAGGGAGGTGATCCAAAAGGATTCCAGTTTGAGACTCATTGGGGATCCTCAGGGACTGGGAGAGCCTTCTATCTGGGCGCTCTAGACTCCTCCAGTGTGATTCACCCTCACCGGCCGCTCAGGGACTGGAAGACCTTGTCCACCAGGAGGCGCCGTAGCATTTTTACCGTCATGCGTGGGTGTCTGGTGTGAGTCACTATGGCCTCTTAAACAGTGCAGCCTTCCTCCCGAGAGACGCACCCCATCAACTCATCTGTGCTCATGCATGAACGTAGGTGGGCTACGTATGGGGAGGACGAGTGTGCCGAAAGGATTCCAGGTTGAGACCCTTTTTGAGGATGTTCAGTGACTGGGAGAGCCTTCTGTCCAGGTGCTCTGACTCTTCCAGTTTGATTAACCCTCAGGGACTGGAAAACCTCCTCCACCAGGGGGTGCCGTGGCATGTTCACCGACATTTGAGCACAGGTGGAATCAGAAGTAGCGCCTCTCCCTTGGACTCACTTGCTTCACAGGCTGCACTGAGAATGGTCGCCACTGGCCATGTGTTCGATTGACTCAACGGGTAGAGTAGGGAGGGAGGTGATCCAAAAGGATTCCATTCCAGTTTGAGACTCTTTTGGGGATCCTCAGGGACTGGGAGAGCCTTCTATCTGGGCGCTCTGGACTCTTCCAGTTTGATTCACCCTCACCGCCCGCTCAGGGACTGAAAAGGTCACCCAATGGAGCTCCTGGGAGGCTTCCAGTGTGAGTCTCAGAGAGGGTGTGCTCAGGGACTGGAAAATCTATACAAATGGGTCATCCCTATCATTTCCATGCTGTGTTGGTATGAAATGCTTTTGGGGCACTACCAAATTCTAAGATCTACAGCTATGGCTATCCTTATGCCATAACAGAAAACTAATTACTAGTTTAATCATCACTGACCACACCTAGCATTAAAAATGGACAGCAACATTCTTCTTGGTTTTAAGAACCATTGCCAGGTCTAAAAGTAAGGTAGCAAGAAAGCTATGGAATCTTTTACCCATTTCGGTGGTTTTTCGAAGCAGAAAGAAAATGTCAACTACGCATTTTAAATCTCTGTGTTCCATTATGTATATAAGTGTGGCATGCAAAAAAACTAGACACTCTGTTATCTATCAACAGCCACAGAGAACATTAAAATTTTATGGTATAGAAGTATTAAAATGTCCATGATGTCCTGTTTGATGTATTAATGGAAGTGACTTACAGTTTCAGAAATTCTACAGTTCAGTTTTGATTTACATGGTATCATTCTTCACAAAGATCAGATTCAATCTTCTGATCCGTTCCTTCTTCTTCTGTTTTCACAGTCAAAGTTGCAGGCTGACAAATCAATCTTCTGTCTTCTAAGATGCTGTAGTCCCTGACTTTGAGATATAAACAACAACTGCCATCGTAAGAATGAACAATCCCCTGTGGTTACTATTACCTCAGGCACAGCTGTTACCCTTACCTGCCAATGAAGAACGGCCCATCAAGTATTGAAAGACCATCCACCTCCCTCCATTATCCCAATACTTTGAAGAAGTCACAACTATACTTACCTCACAGTGTAGAACGCCACATCACAGCCAAAGGCTAACAGGGCTTGAGGTGGAGAAATCATCTTGATCTCTTCTTCCTTCCTTCCTTCTTTCTTCTTCTTTTGCCTTCCTAACTTCCTGAGTTGTGCCCAGCAAGTGTAGTCTCTTTTGAGGAACATTTGGCAGCCAGAGTGCCATTGTTCCTTCCCTCAGCCTCTAAAGCTACAAAACTAAAATATTTTGTGGATCAACGGCTACATCCAGCATTAAAAAGAGCCATTGAGGTTTTCTTTCTGGTTCTAAGAACCATTGCTGTGGCCAAATTTACCCCAGGCAAACAAGGTATGAAATCTATTATCAATCACTGGCCATTCCTAGCATTAAAAATGGCCATTAGGTTTTCCTCTGTGGTTCTAAGAACCAGGGCCATGGCTAAAGTTATGCCAGGCAAAATAGGTATGAAATATATTACCAATCATTGGCCATGCCAAGCATGAAAATGGGCCATTGAGGGTTTTAGTTCTACAAACCATCACTGTGGCTTAAATTATACCAGGCAAGGAAGGTATGAAATCCATTATCAATCATCAGCCATACCTAGCATTAAAAATGGCCATTGAGGTTTTCTTTGGGTTCTAAAAACTATCACCCTGGCTAAAATTATGCCAGGCAAGAACACTCTCAAATTTATTATTTATCCTTGGCCATACCAAACATTTAAAATGGCAATTTTATGGTTCTAAGAACCATTGCATTAGCTAAAGTGATGCCAGGCAGAAATCTCTAAACTCTATAATTGATCAACAGTCACACCAAACATTAAAAAGGGCTGTTGAGGTTTCTGGTTCCAAGAACCAGTGCCAGGGCTAAAATGCCTTTTTACCTTTCTGGTTCTAAGAACCATCACCATGGCTAAAGTTATGCCAGGCAAAAAAGTTATAAAATATATTACCAATCGCTGGCCATGCTTAGCATTTAAAAAGGGCCACTGAGGTTTTTTATGGGTTCTAAGAACCATTGCCATGGTTAAAATCCAGGCAAGAAAGGTATGAACTATTATTATTAGAAAAATGTTGTTGAGGTTTTCTTCCTGTTTCTAAAAACTGTTGGCATAGGTAAAATTACACCTGTAAAAAAGAATCCAGAAGAATGCCCCAATCAAGGAGCTTCCAAAGAAGCCAACAACAAACGGCGCAACAAAGTACCTCCAACACCATCTAACAAACCATCGAAGCCAGCGGGGTCAAAACAAAGTACCTCCAACACCATCTAACAAACCATCGGAGCCAGCGGGGTCAAAACAAAGTACCTCCAACACCATCTAACAAACCATCGAAGCCAGCGGGGTCAAAACTTTTTGCAACGAGGGCCAGATTTGGTGAGGTGAAAATGTGTGGGGGCCGACCAGGGGTGGGCTCCCCTTACCAGTACTACTGGTTCTCTTCTTGTGTGCACAAAGTGCATACATGCTTGGGACCAGCTTGCTTTGCGTGCTCCATGCCTGCGCAGTAGAGCAGAGACCACCATGCTTTGGACAGTCTACACATGCACATTAGAGCATGTTCAGTGCGCATGTGCGTGAACCATGCTGGTTTGCACACTACTGTGTATGCTCACAACATTTTTGGAGATGTGAGGCGTGGCAATGAGGTCTGCTGCATCGATTGTACTGCAGAAAAGGAAGAAAAAATAAAATCGCACAGGAAGGGAAAAATGTCGGTTGGCGGAGATGAGTGACTGAGCTGGTGGGGAGAAGAGGCTGTAGGCTGCTCGAAATTTGAACACGGGAAAAATTGGGCCCCCGGGCTGGACTTTGGACGTGCCTGATCTAAGCAAACCCCAAACTTTCCAGCACTGATGATGTTCCCTAGTTTCCAAATGAAATGTCTACAAGAAAACCCCCAAGGACAGGCAGCACCAAGGATGCCTCATGTCAACTGGGACCCACAAATAGTCTCCTTTATTGGTATACCCCATATCAAATTGCATTGCCAGCTTCATTTTCAGTTCTAATAAGTCTTGTTTGGCACTGGCATAATTTATAAGGGTGTGAAGGTGGGCGGGAGGTGATCCCAAAGGATTCCCTTGCGGTCTGAGTCTCATTGAGGGGGTCCTCAGGCACTGGAGGAGGCATCTAGCTGAGTGCTGTTGCCTCTTCCAGTGTGATTCACCCTCATTGCTCGCTCAGGGACTGAAAGGGTCCCCCCCAGGGCAACCCCAGAAAGCGCTTCCAGTGTGAGTCTCCCACAGTTTCTGCTCAGGGACTCAATGAGACAGGTAGCGGATTGACTCCCGGGCTCATTCAGCATGTGAGCATCAGAGTGGAAGCTCAGGGACCGAAAAACCTCTAGGGGCATCACGCCCAGTCTCCGGGCTGTGTTTATATGCAGAATCCTTGTGCATGCCTCTCTGGTTATAAGTAGAGCCACCAGCCAAAATTATGTTGTAACCAATTTTTTTGATACTTTTTATGTAAGTTTGTCACAGTTGTGACTTCTTTTCTTACTATTGATACTTCGTAATTTTTTTAAAAATAACCTTTGCTAAAGCATGCCTTAGAGAAGGTATGTCCAAAGTCCAGCCTGGGAGCCAATTGTGGCCCGTGTTCAAATTTCGAGCGGCCCGCAGACTCTTCTCCCCATCGGCTCAGCCTGTCACTCATCCCGGCCAGCCGGTGTTTTTCCCTTCCCTTCTCGTGCGATTTTTATTTTCTTCTTTTACTGCAGCAGAATCGGCGTGGCAGACCTCATTGCCGCACCTCATGTCTCTGAAAATGTTGTGAGCATGTGCAGTAGAGCACAGGCCAGCATGGTTTGCACACGTGTGCACTGAACGTGCTCTAATGTGCATGCACAGAGCGCAGAAAGTCTGGTGGTCTGCACTCTACTGTGCATGCGTGGAGTGCGCAAAGCATGCTGGTCCCGAGCGTACTCACACTTTGCGCACACAAGAAGAGAGCCAGTAGTACAGGGAAGTGGAACCCACCCATGGTCAGTCCCCCACACATTTTCACCTCACCAAATCTGTCCCTCCTTGCAAAAAGTTTGGACACCCCTGTGTTAGAAGTAAGTTTAGCAGGGCAAAAAGATTTTCAACCATTGTCCATGGGGTCTCAATCGGTCGGACACAACTTTGCAACTAACAACAACAAAACATTTTCGCACTAATAAGCATGTTGCAAACAGTACCTCCCAGGCTTCCACACTTTCATGATACATTGAAGATTAAATGAAACACTGAAAAGTAACTTAAACCATCTGTCTTACTGTTGATTTCTTCTTCTTCATCTAGTTTGGATTCATGCCTTTTGAGATAAAAAATAAAATCAATGTCAACAAACGACCATCTGATGTTCAGAGACTAGAAAACCAATCAAGTAATTTTAGAAAGGGGCTTTTATATGCTTTATCCTACAAGTGAAAGAAGGGATAATAGAATTAATTGGAATTTTGCACCCTTGAGAATACCTCAGACCACAGGTTTTACTCTTGTCCCAGCAGTTTCTCTTACTCTCGGGGAACAGGAAGCATCATAAAATTGTCTCATGCCCTGAGAGATTACCTTCCTCCAAGAAAGTAAGGTCAGCTCCTGGACTTGAAGTAGTTTTAGTTCAGTTTAACTATTAGTTACTTGAAGTAGATAACTTCTGTTACAAGTTTTGCTTCTTTTAAGGACTTGAGCCTTGACTAAAGTTTCCTCGGGTTCCAAGAGTTGACCTTACTAAAGAAACCAAAGGCAACTCCAGGTACTGAAGCAATTTTGCCTTTAAGCTAATTAAGCTAATGCACCTGGCTTTATTCCTGAGAGTCAAATCAGTTATTTTAATTAACTTTCCCATCCACTTACTTACACTGCTTTTTTTTTTAAAAAAAAAGTCTGGAAGGATATGGCTATTACTGCAGACTTTACTCCAAAAAGCTCATTTTGACTCTAAATTCACTAGTGGTGGTTCGGTCCATTTAAAAGGACCAGGGTGAGATTACTTCAGGTTCCACCAGCCTTTTACTCTTAGGAACTTGAGCCTTGGCTAAAATTACCACAGGTGCCAAGAACTGATTTTATTTGAAGAAAGTAAGCTCAAACTGCAGTAGTTTTAGTTAACTTTTGCTTTTTGGTGACTTTGAACTTTGCTTCTTTTAACGGAGCCTTGGCTAAAATTACCTCAACAGCTGAGTTTATTTAAAGAAAGCAAAGGCAATTTTAATTTTTTGCCTTTAGTTCCTTAACTTGTCCTCTACGTATTTGCTTCTTTTAAGGAGCCTGGACTAAAATTTCCACCGGTCCCAAAAAGTTTACTTTATTCCCGAGAGCAGAGGCAATTTTACCGTTAAAACTCATTTCAACACTTAATTCACCTGTGGCGGTTCCGTCCTTTTTAAGCAGGACTCGGCTATTACCTCAGTTTCTACCCGCATTTTAAGAACTTGAGCCTCGACTAGAATTACTTCAGTGGTTTGCCTTATTCCCTGAGGAAAACCCCATTGGTAAGGCTAATTTTTTTTTAAAAAAAGTGAGGTATTGGGAGTCCGTTAAATAACACTGAGATATTACTTCAAGCCGTTTTTACTAAGAACGCACGCCGCGGTTAAAATTACCACAAGAGCTATTCTAACTGCCCGAGATAAAGCCTCCTATGCTCTACATATAGCTATTATTTTATTTTTTTTAATTTACGTGATTATCTAAATAACTCCCGCTCCCCTCCGTATCCTACTACGACGCATAAAAAGTTTACCTCAAAAGCTCAAAAGGCCCTGCCCGGCCTCGAGCTCGAGGACTTGGGGCTGCGGGGGCGCCTTTGAGATATATAGATACACCTTTATTTTATTTTATTTTAGTCTCTCCGGCGCCCCGCAGCTGAAAAAAGTCGGCGGTCTCCTCGGCTGTGCGGAAAACGAGCCAGCAAGCCGCCAGAACAAGCGGACTCAGCCGCGTGCGTCGTTCCTCGAAAAGGGACGACGCCCGCGGCAGGGAGCCTGCCGCTTCGGGCCGCGTGCTCGCTCATTTTTCCGCACACCTGAGGAGCCCGCCGAGTTTTTAAAACCTCCCTTCCCCCGCCCCCTCGGAGAGAGGACGGGCCTCCGGGCCAATCCGAGGGAGGGGTTTTCGGAGCAGCCAATAAGCGGGCGAGGTGGGCGCGGAGGAAGGATTCCGCGAGGGCGCCCGGGCGGGAGAGCGCGCGCGCGCTCGGGCCCGTGCGCACGCGCACGCAGGAGCGCTCGAGCGCGCGCGCACGCGCACTGTTTATTCCCCCCCCTCCCTGCACACGCCTCGCGTTTAAGGGCCCGGGCCGGCTTGGCTCCCTCAGCGGTTGCCATGGAGACGGCGGGAAGCAACGCGCGGCGCGCGAGGCGGCTCCCCACGGCCAGGTGGGCCGCGGCCGCGCAGGTGAGGCAGATTTTGGAGGCTGCGCGTGAGTGTGTGTTTGTGTGAGTGCGTAATGCCTTCGCCTTTAAGGCTTCGTCCCCCGCCCCGTCTGAGGACCCTTTCGCCCCGCCCGGGGAGCCCTTTGGACTACATATCCCATCCGTCAGGCGTCCATCCCTCTCCCCTTAGGTCCCATGAGGAGAGGCCAGGAATAGAGTTTGGTTGGGCCGGTTTTTAAAATATCTATATTATTATTGTTAATGTTACTGTTATTACCATTACTATTGTTACTACTGTTGTTACTACTACTACTACTACTACTACTACTACTACTACTACTACTACTACTACTACTACTACTACTACTACTACTACTACACTATTAATACTATTATTACTATTAGCACCAGTGCTTTTTAAGATTGAGAAAGCGAGAGGATGAGTTGCCCCTTATACTCTGTGTGCGTGAGCGCACGCTTTGGATTACAAGCCCCATCAGCCCCCTCCAGGGTGGGCGTGGTGAGGGTGATGATAGGGATCGTCCCTTCTTGCAACAAGAGAGCAAGAAGGTGAACAGGTTAAGCTTTAATAAATAAATAAATTACACACACACACACACTGGATAGGAGATGCTTTGGACTACAGATCCCATTAGCCAACTTTGCAGTGTGGGGGCTGATGGGGATTACCTCTCTTGCAACAGATTTCCCCTCTAGTTGTTGGGTCCTCCCTTCCTACAATGCAAGCCCCTTTTTTCTGCGTTTTTGTGTTTTGCTTGCATCTTCCCCACCATGTTATATATAATCTTGTCAAGCAGCCCTTTTATTTTATTGTGCAAATATTGCATTTATTTTTTAAGGAAAAAAATAAATTCCAGATCATAACATGCCTTGCTTGTGCTTACAACCCTGTTCCCAGCAAGGTTATTTTGTTCAGCATAGACCCTCCTGCATCACTTCTTTCTACTTTTAAATATTTTAAGTCAGGTGGCCAAATAGCAACCCAGCTTGGAAGTTGCACATTCTGATGAGCAAGGAGTAACATCTACACAACTGGCTCTCGCACTTACAACTGTCACAGCATTCCCACAGTCATGCCATTAAAATTCAAGCATTTGGCAATCAGCCATGTATTTAAGATAATTGCAGAATCCTGTGGTCATTTGCAATCTTTCCAACCGGCTTCTGAGAAGCAGATCAGCTTAGCAACCCTATAATTAATTTACCAGTGGCAATGATTCAATTAAGAACTGTGGTGGGGAAAAAAAAAGATTGTAAACATCAGGCATGGCTCACTGAACAACTGGCTTGCTTAGAAATGGATACATTGGTTGTACGTCAAGGACTGACTATATTGTCAAGGAGAAATTCTTTAACCGATCATTTCACACCCTAATTTCCAGTGAAGCCCATTCGTGTGGCCTGTCCCTCCTCTTCCATCACCCAAAAGTCTGTTTGCTCCAGTTAGTAGTTAAAGCACCAGGCAAGAAATCTGGAGGTTGTGAGTTTAAGTCCAGCCTTGGCAGTGAAAGCCAGACTTCGGGCAAGTCACTCTCAGCCCAGCCCACCTTAAAGGGTTATTGTTGTGGGAAAAATAGGAGCAGGAAGGTGTGCTTGAATATGTTTGCCACCTTGAGTTACTTGTAAAAAATAAAGGTGAAAAATAAGTAAATAAAACTAGCAATAAATCTCCCAATTGCAACTTGAGCTTCACAAAAGGAGCTGCCCCCATTTTAAGGGGTCTACCTGTGGAACTTAACTATAGACTTTATTTTGCAGTATAAAAAGGTAAAGGTTTCCCTCGCACATATGTGCTAGTCGTTTCTGACTCTAGGGGACGGTGCTTATCTCCGTTTCAAAGCCGAAAAGTCCAAAAACGTCTCTATTAACTTCCTTAAAACTTAAAAATGTAACTGTTAACTTCCCACCAAAGGTGGTCCCTATTTTTTCTACTTGCACTTTTTACGTGCTTTCAAAACTGCTAGGGTTGGCAGAAGCTGGGACAAGTAACGGGAGCTCACCCATTACACAGCACTAGGGATTCGAACCGCTGAACTGCCGACCTTCCGATTGACAAACTCAGCTGCCTTACCCACTGAGCCACCGTGTCCCTCCTTAATTAGATAGTGGGAAATAATTCTCATTATGATTTTCAGAAATAAATCACCAGGCTGGTTCTGTTATGTACCAAGTAAGACACAAACATACAAAAAACTGTAACTCATTATACAGGAACAGATTTATGAGACTTAGACATATAAGCAGTAACATTTAATAATCTGCTAATGATAATCTTTTAGCAAATATATATATGAATAAGTTGCATTGTTTGTGCACTTCCGTGAAAGCACTGAAGCAGGTACATGAAAAACCAACTAAATGTTACATTAGGTAAAATTATATTTACAAGTGTACCTTGAGAAAATTTACATAGCAAAGTACATCAGAGAAAATTGCTTGAACAATTTTTTTGCAGATATATGTTGAAAATAATGTGTACTAATGAAGTTGTACATTAGCTAGCATCCTTATAAGATTAATATCCTCCTAAAATGAATGTTAAATATTGTCTTAAATTTCAGTGCACAAGTAAAAGGCTTTGAAATTGTTTAAAATGGGCAAGTTTAAGTAAGACCACTGTTTCAAAAACAACAACACCCTATTATTAAATGAATTATATATTTTTTCTGGAATAAACAACTTAAAATTATGAATATATATATTGAATATTTACAGGACTCTCTATAGAATCTTCATTATTTCTATGTCAATAGAGTTTTCATTATTTCATTATCTTTTCCTGCATTTTATTGGTTTGTAGAAATCCGAAGCAAAACCCAGTGGAATGAGGATATATGTCTTAATTGGCAACTTCTAGATATCTCTTCATTACAAAATATAAATCATTCTAATTATGTCTTTGGAGTTGTTCAGCTTGTTATTTTTTTGGAGTGTAGTAGACAGCTTTGATAAGCAAGAAATGGATCTTTATATTTGCCATTCTGAAGCACCTCTTTTAATAGAATTAGGTGAGTTAATGAAAATGTGACTTAAGTACATCTAGTATGAAGTCAACATAAAATTCAAATCACTATAATAAATGTTGCTGCAGATTGAGTTTGGGTCCTATGTCCATTTATGACAGGTAAATTCTGTCATTTCAGTTCAAAAACATTTTTGCATGCTTTTTCAGTATTTTTCCCTTTTATTTAGTATTGGCAGTCTGCAAGAGTGTTCTTCTTGCTTTAACTTTGCTGAAAACATGCCATAAGTTATGCATGTTTATTATTGATTTGTCCATAGAAATGATGATTAAAATACCTTGTACCATTTATTCTCAAAGCTCCAATCATGATGGGAAATTGCTTGGAAATGGGATGCTCTATTCCAACACCTTGCTAACATGTAAGATCTGTCAGTTGTGAGAAATCAAGGCCACACATTAAGTTCCGGTTATGATTTATTGCTCATGCCTGTACAAAAAAAAATAATAGTCAACTAACACTCAGCACTAAATTGGCCCTAGATAAGAGTTAGTGGAATTCAAAGAGGGGCTTGGATCATATGTGGTAATATAGCAACTCCATATTGATTGCTCTTGTCAGTGTGCCCCTCTTCTTCTCCTATAAGAACTGAATAGAAGAAGAATCATGAAATTTTTTACTAGAAAGAGTTAGGTGGTTTGTTTAAATAAAAAAAAATGTTATGACACTCACCTCTGGATATATCTATCCATACACAACTGTTTAAATTATAGTAAAATAATTCAGAAGAACCAATAAGGGTTTCACTGAAATTAAAGAATCTTTGCAGCACCAAAGTAACTCATTTTGTGAGCATGTGTGCAGAATTCTGATTTAGTGTGTTCAGAAGCTTATTTAACATTCCAAGCCATAAAATAACTTCTGGGTGAGATTGTGTTTAATTAATAATTCATCTGAGCATTATAAGCTGGACACATTATTACATCAAAGGTAATTTCAAATTGATGATATCGCGGCTGCCCAGTAGATGAATCCTCATTAATCATACACCTATGAATATTGCATTGCATACTTGGAAGTGTAACGGTCAGACGTTAGGAATTTGTGCTACAGGAATGAAATCCATTGTGCTTTAGCAAATTAAAGATCTCTTACATTGTTAGTAGAAGTTATGTTAGATGCATTTTGTATTATTAGATATTTAATTTAGATGACATGAAGAAAAGATTTTTTTAAAAAACCTATGCAATCTACATTGCCAACTTGGTTTTTTTTTTTTTCATAAAAGTTTTTATTGTAAAAACACTTCTTACAAAGC